>PVIU01017201.1:0-42576 GCA_004026605.1 Ondatra zibethicus
TGATGGCAGTGGTGGCGATGATGGCAGTGGTGGTGATAGCAGTGGTGGTGGTGGCAGTGGCGGTGGTGGTCATTTTGTTTGATACTCTCATCCCATTATCAGTCTTCAGAGATTCCCTAAGTGTAAGGGAAAGGCTGAAAAGAGAAGATGGAAGAATGTTCTCCAATATCTGAACTCACATAACACACACACACACACACACAAACACACACACACACACACGGTTTACAAAGTAAAAAAATAAAGAAAAAAGAGAAGAAAATCATGCTAACACTTCTCAGCCCAGGCAAGGCCATCACTTGACTCTGCAACTTGGTCCCAAACATGGCCCCCACATTCCACTGGAGAGCAATGTCTAGTGAGGGAAAGGGAAGCGCCCCTGGCCGCCTGAAATCAGTCTTCCCAAACCAGAGAGGGCTAAGGAGAATTTGGGACCATCCCATGTCACCCTTAGGGGCAGCACAGGAACAGCAGCACTGCTGGGAGGAGTGTCCACCCAATGCTCAGTCACAGCGGCACTGCTGGGAGGAGTGTCCACCCAATGCTGTGTCACAGTGGCTCTGCTGGGAGGGAGTGTCCACCCAATGCTGTGTCACAGCGACACTGCTGGGAGGAGTGTCCACCCAATGCTGTGTCACAGTGGCTCTGCTGGGAGGAGTGTCCACCCAATGCTGTGTCACAGCGACACTGCTGGGAGGAGTGTCCACCCAATGCTCAGTCACAGCGGCTCTGCTGCCTCGTCCTGCCAAGTCCTCAAGGGGCCCCTTGTCCTGCCTGTCAGTATCCTTGCTCTGCGAGCTAAGGACTCAAGTCCAGGGAGATCAAAACACTTGTTCAAGGTCATTCTTCCAGAGCAGTGTAGCCTGGATTTGGACTCAGGGAACTGACCCTCAAAGCTCTGAGAATAGCAGTTTTGAAATGATACAGCAGTGAGTTTATATGCAATGTCATGGCACGCTCTAGATAAAGACAGAGGGATCCTGAGGAAATGACTTCAGTGCAGAAATGCCCTGCTTTGCAAGTATAATCTGAACCTGAGTTCAGATTCCCAGCATATATATTAAAATCCAGGTCAGGCATTGGTAGTGCATACCTTTAATCCCAGCAACTGGGAGGCAGAGGCAGGCAGATCTCTATGACTTCAAGGCCAGCATGGTCTACAAGAGCTAGTTACAACACAGGACAGGCTCCAAAGCTACAGAGAAACCCTGTTTGAATTTCTAAAGGTTGTGGAACTATTAAATTTGTAAATGTTTATATTGCAATGCTGATATTCATTTTGTATGTTAGAGATAAACAAGAAAGGAATTTTATGGCTTAACAGTCATATGTTTGTGTGTCAAGTTGACAAAGGTCAATTCTCTTGGCTAGTTTTTTGTCAACTTGACCCAAACTAGAGTCATCAGAAAGGAAGGCACCTCAGTTGAGAAAATGCCTCCATAAGATGGGGCTGTAAGCAGGCTTATGGGGTATTTTCTTAATTAGTGATTGATGGGGGAGAGCCATGTCTTTGGTGTGTGGTACCATCTCTGTGCTGGTGGTGCTGACTTTCTATAAGAAAGCAGACTGGAAAAACCATGAGGAGTAAACAAATTAACAGTACCCTTCCATGGCCTCTGCATCACTTCCTGCCTCTAAGTTCCTACCCTGTTTCAGTTCTTGTCTTGACTCCCTTCCATAATGAACAGTGATTTGGAAGTGTAAGCCAAATAAAGCTTTCCTCCCTCCCCCAAAAAAGAAAAACCAATAAATAAATAAATAATAATAAAAATCCAGGCAAGTTGGTACATATCTATAACCTTAGCCCCTGGAGCAGGGAAACAAAGACAAGAGCTCTCTGGGCAGTCTAGCCAATCAGTTAACTTCTGGCTCAGTGAGCTGTGACTGAAAAATAATTTGGAGAACAACAGAGGAGAACACACAGCTTTAACCTCAAACCTCTACATACACACATGCACACACACGTGCACACACATGCACACACACATGCACACACATGCACACACACTCACATGCACACACACACGTGCGCACACACTCACACACACACTCGCGCGCACACACATACACATCCGCACACACATGCACATGCACACACACTCACACATACATGCACGCAGGCGCACACATGTACGCGCGCGCACACACACATATGTGCACACACATGCGAGCACACACACACAAATAGACAGATGCAGTGGAAGGGTGCAGGCAGAGATCTGCAGCAGAGTCCCACAGCACACTGGCCCTGTGACTTTCTCACCACACCCCCAGAAGATTGGCTTCAGAACACTGACTTAAGCATTTTCACTTTCAGGAAACCAAATAACCCCCAGAACTACCATCCAGGCTCTGTTGAGATACAAGCTATGGCTTTCTCAGCCTCAAGGGTGCCTGGATTTAGAGTAATGTGCTGTGTCCCTCACTGCTCTGTAACATTAGTCCATGCTCTTTCAATTGGGTCCCTTGGCCTGTGTCCATCCTATAGAGGTCTCCCAGGCTTGCAGAAGGACTTCATGAACCCTTCCCTGACATCCCTGACAATCCGTCCCTGAACGCATGTGGATGGTGGCCAGGGATCAGTTGGGTCTGGTCCCCTCCTTTTCTTCTGTACACTTGTGCCATTTTGCCTGTCCTTGATTCTAAGCCAGGTGGCAGTATGAATTCGATCCAAAAGAAACCAAAGAGGAAGAGTTCTTTGTAGAGAAAGACAAGACTGTGAAGGTACCCATGATGTTCCGAAGGGGCTTGTACGATGTAGCCTATGACAGCCAGCTCTCCAGCACCATCATGGAAATGCCCTACCGAGGAAACATCACCGCCACTTTCGTCCTTCCTGATAGTGGCAAAATGAAGATCCTAGAGAAGAGCTTGCAGGCGGACATTTTTGCCAAATGGAAAAGCCTGCTCGCAAAAAGGTAAAGTCTGAGCCTAGTCCACAGAGATTCTTGCTTCTTCCTCTCTTCTTTCCCACTCTCTTCATTTCTTGTATCCTTAGTGCACAGCCAGTCCCCCATTGGGGCTCTCTTAATATGTGCAGGAAGCTGGGACTAAATCTAGGAGTTGGCGAGACACTGGCTCTTCGAGGTTGATGCGCTGAAGTTGTGGGAGTGTGGGAAAGAGTCTTGCTGGAAGGTGGCAGTCAGGGAGCGTTTCACAGAGGGGGTGGTGTTTAAAGTTCAACTTCAAGGCTGAACTAAGGAAGAGGAGTCTTACACATGGATGGACACATGGGATGACAAGGGGGCCCTCTCAGCAGAGATGCATCTACAGGCTCTTCTTGGCCTGGAGTAGCCACCACCAGTAATGTCCGCCTCGTCTATCAGAGACTCGCATCTCTTTTCAGGGTGGTGGACTTGTCCACATCTGCTAAAGGAAACATTTTATTTCATCAGGACACACACAATGGGCCAGCGTCCCTACCTTCCAAGCACATTTGAACTAGCAGGTAGTCATGAAGTTATTTTGAAGTACAGACAGGGAGTCAAGCCTACAAATCTTCATCTTCCTTTATTGGGCAATGGAGGAGGAGGGAGAAGAGGAGATGGAGGAGGAGGTAGAGGAAGAGGAGGTGGAGAAGGAGGAGACTGGCTGATCATCACAGCTCCTCCCCACCATGGAGGGTCTAGGAGAGGCTGAAGGGTTACACCCTTTTCTAAGAGAAAGGATCACTTCAACACATGCATGCCTAACCCCTCCCACCAACACTCCTGATTTCAAAGAGTGTTGAACATATTTGGAATTCAGGCACCAGAGTCCTCCAGCCTGGCTTGCTTCTTCATTCTTCACATAGTTTGAAGCCTGCTGCCCAGAGTTCCAGAGCAAAAGCTTAGGTTTTCCTCTTTGAGAGGCACAAGCTTCTGGGATTTGAAAATAGCTACCTTCCCATCAGTTAGCGTCAAGGGTCCTCTACCTTCCCATCAGTTAGCGTCAAGGGTCCACTACCTTCCCATCAGTTAGCGTCAAGGGTCCTCTACCTTCCCATCAGTTAGCGTCAAGGGTCCTCTACCTTCACAGTGGTTAGCGTCAAGGGTCCTCTACCTTCCTATCCATCAGCTTCATGGTCTGTGCGTGCCCTCAGTTCCCTGCCTCACTATATGAATGGATTGGAGACCATCCATTTTGAGCAACCCGAGGTTCGATGTTTTTTTCAAGTTTAAAATTCTTATTTATAAATTCTTTATAGAAAGTGAATGATATTGGAGATAGTTATTTTTTAAGTTTGATCCAAAATATTGCTTCTCCATGTTTTAATTTTAAAGTTTCATTTAAAATTTTAAACTAATTTTTTGGCATGCAATAAAATGGGTTCCTTGATGATATTTTCATATATATATATATATATGTGTGTGTGTGTGTATACACATACATACAAATCTTTGTGTATATGTACATATGTATACATACATCTGTGTGTATATACATATGTGTGCACTGGTCCCCTCCCTCTCTCCCCAAATAATACCCTTTCTGGTATCATGTCCACACACATTAAGAGTGTGCATATGTGTGCAAATCTAGATTTTGTATTTGAGAGAAAACTTGCTATTTTGTTTTCCCTTCCCCTGTTACTCTCTCTTATTCCTTTTTCTATTCTCTTGATCCCAGTCCCTCTTGGTCTTCTTCTTCCATGTCACAAATATATGCATTCACATGCATGTATATACATGATAATATTTAAGTCTAAATTCCACATACAAGAGCAAACATTAAATATTTGGATTTTTCCTCCTTTTTCTTTTTCAGTTCATTGTAGCAGGATCTCATGTAACCCAGGCTAGCCCATGTATCCAAGGATAACCTTGAACTTCCACTCCTCCTGCCTCTGCTTTCTGAGTCCTGGGATGACAGGCATGCATCACATACTTGGTTTAGATGGGTTTAGATACATGTGTTTCTGAGTCTGGCTTCTTTCACTTAACATGACCTCCAGCTGCAACCATTTTCCTGAAAATGTGATGCTTTCATTCTCACAGCATAGCAGCTGTGCATATATAGTCCACTGTGCATATATATGTCCAGCATATATACATCCACTGTACATATATAGTCCACTGTGCATATACACCTCCACTGTGCATATACAATTCCACTGTGCATATATATGTCCAGCATATATATGTCCACTGTACATATATACATGCACTGTACATATATAGTCCACTGTGCATACACACCTCCACTGTGCATATACAATTCCACTGTGCATATATATGCATATATATGCACAGTGCATATATATGTCCAGCATATATATGTCCACTATGCATATATACCTCTACTGTGCACATATACGTCCACTGTTCATATATAACTCACTGTGCATATATAGCTCCACTGTGCATATATACCTCCACTGTGCATATATAACTCGACTGTGTATATATAGCTCCACTGTGCATATATGTCCAGCATATATACGTCCACTGTGCATATATATCTCCACTGTGCATATATACGTCCACTGTGCATATAAAACTCCACTGTGCATATATACGTACACTGTACATATGTAGCTCCACTGTGCATATATACATCCACTGTGCATATATACCTCCACTGTGTATATATAACTTCACTGTGCATATATACTTCCACTGTGCATATATACCTCCACTGTGTATATATAACTTCACTGTGCATATAAAACTCCACTGTGCATATATACCTCCACTGTTCATATATAACTCACTGTGCATATAAAACTCCACTGTGCATATATATGTACACTGTACATATGTAGCTCCACTGTGCATATATACTTCCACTGTGCATATATACCTCCACTGTGCATCTGTAACCCCACTGTGCATCTGTAAGTACCCCAGTTTCTTTATTGGTTCATGGATTGATTGCCCTGTGTTTTCTGCCTTGTCACTGACAAGCACAGAAGTCTTGCCATAATTTTACATTCTCTGTATTTGTACACAGATGCTGTGTCCTTTCACTACTCAGGAACATTGCTCTAGAGCCTTGCTCTTTGCCACCAGCTAACGTCTGTGCTTTCTTTGGCCTCATTATCAGTGGCCAAAAAGTCATTATCAATGACTTCCTGCCATTCAGTCAGCCTCATGGGGGCTAGATTAACTGACAACACACAGTCTTGGCTTCTCCACAGCAAACATGAGGCTATGCCATCTGTTCCCTTACCCACATGCTGGTGGGCCTATCCCTTGTGCTGGCCTGAGAGAAACCCCTGATGCTATTAACCCTTCCCAGGTGCTCTGCTCACTACTCAAGGCCCTTGGTTCCCTCTACCATGAGTGCCCTGAAGCACTCACCTCTATGCCCTGCCTCCTACCCCTCCTCAGACTCACTTGACCAAGTGTTTGCACCCTCCTGTTCTCAGGGACCAGGGTGGCTAAGGAGGGGGCATGTTGCAGAGTCTGAGTCAGCAGCTGGGTGTTTCTTTCCCACTAGCCAGCCCTACCCTCTCCTCCCAGGGCATCCCTGCATGACACAGCTGTGCTTGCCACTCTCCTTTGCTGACTCCCCTCCCCCACCCCTACCAGAGAGCACAGTGCCACAGGGCTCAGTCTTCAAGCTCTTTTTGTTTTTAACCCCCTGTGGCACAGAGTTTTTAACACTATGTCAACCACAACAGGATTCTTATCCTCAGCCCCAATTCCCTTCCCCCACAATTGCCAGAGCCGGTTTCCTTTTGACTCACCAAGAATGTCCCTGGACATCTGCTGGGATCTTAGTCTCCACATGCTCTGAAAGCTTCCCTGCATCTGCTCAGGCCCACCTGTCTCCACAGAAGCTCCACCCTCCATTAACTCAAGCTTGACCCATTGGGTAATGCTGGATCAGTTTCTCCCAACTCCTCTGCATGCCTAGGAAGCTCCATTTGGCCTCACATTGGAGCCCATTGGGACTCAGCCTCTTCCCTCCATCTCTGAGGCTCTGGTCCATTATCTGGCAACCATGCCTGTCCCCAGAACCAAACACCAAGAGTATATTCTAAGCAGAACAGCAGAGTCATCCTTTCAAATTTTAAGACTACTCTGCTCAAATTCTGCCACAGCTCCCTACTGATTCAAGGAGAAAATCCAGCTGGCCCAAGTCCATTTCAGGGTTGGCCCAAACCTCTTATTTGATTCCCACAAGTTGATATGTTTTCTTTTTCCTTCATGTTTACTGCCTCTTTGCACACCACCAGTGTTTGTGAATGCCCACAATATGCTTTCCTTAGTGTTGATTTCATTCTCCATCTTCCCAGCTGGAACACAGAGCAAGGGATTTTCCTATCCTGTTCATCACGTATATAGTAGGTGCTTAAAAACGATTTGTTGAACAAATGAGTAAGCAAAAAGGAAGATTTGGGAATAATCAGGCCTATGAACAGTATCTAGTTACGAGACAGTGGTATTCTATAACAAGCCAGAAGTAAAGGTGGAAAAGGGGCCCAAGGCAGGTGCAGGTCCTCCTCATGCGCGTGGCTCAGAAGACCAAGATCCTTTGTTCCAGTTATGGGGCCTCGAGAAGCAGAGTGGACTTGAACTCAGCTCTGACTGGCTCAGGTGCCAGGCTTTGCTGTGTCTAGCCACAGGCTTGCAGGGGTCTAAACTGACTCAGGGTGCAACACAGGCGCTGGGCAGGAAGCAGGGCGTAGTCAGCGAGTGTGAGATGTCCAGTCCCAGAGTGGAGCCTTTCTCATTCCAAGGACAGAAAGACCTGTGAGCCTCAATGCTGAGAGGATAAAGGTCTCCTTGACCAGCTTTTCCTGGAACCTACCCTGAATGATCTTAGAGTGCTTCCGTTCACCCTTGTCCTCCTCTACCCCACAGAGTGGTGGATGTGTGGATGCCCAAGCTCCATATCTCTTCTACTTACAACATGAAGAAGGTTCTCTCCCACCTGGGCATCAGCAAAATCTTTGAGGAGCATGGCGACCTCACAAGGATCTCATCTCATCGCAGCCTGAAAGTGGGAAAGGTGAGCCACCTGGCTGCACTACTGTCCCCTCCCACGCGGGAGTCTTCACGCAGCCTTGACCAGAGCCACCCTCAGGGCAGACAGCCCTGGGATCCCAGGCAAACCACCCCTCAGCCTCTGATTCCAGTCTCTAAAACTAGAATAGGCAATCACGCATTCTATACTGGAAGTTGACTTAATGCTCTGCATAGTGATCAAATGCTGGGACATTTATCAGAGCCATAACCAGTCTGAGGCTGACCTGACCCTGCTTTCTAAGGTTTCACAGGCTTCTGAGATGGAGCAAAGTGCACCATAGAGACAGACAGGAAGTGGCCATGGTCTGCAGCAAGGTGGCAATCTGCTTACCAGGACAGGAAAAGGTTACCGTGTAGAAGGGTCCTCAGACTTAATAGACACAATATAAGGGCTCTCAGTTAAATTTGAATTTCAGAGACGCAGTGCATAATTGTTTTGTAGCATAAGTATGTCCAGAATACTGCATGGGAGCATATTCATACTTGAACATAACCATTGCTTGTCACGAATGAAAATTTAACTAGGTATTTTATATATTTAGCAACCCAGTTTGGGGCTTAAAATGGCATAGAAGAGCAAGATTTCAGAAACAGGAAAACGGGGTGTATTACTAACATTTCTGTTGCAGTGATAAAGAACCATGGCCAAAGGCAACTAACAGAGGAGTTTATTATGGTCTGTGGTTCCAGAGCAACAGTCCTTAAGAGGGGAGGCGTGATAGCAGGCAGCCAGAGCGGAAGCTAGTCCATCACACTTCATCTACATACAGGAAGTACAGAATGAGAACAGGAAGTGGGGTGAGACTCTAAACCCTCAAAATCCATCCCAAGTGGCCTATTGCCTCTAGCAAGGTTACACTTGGTGAACTTCTCCAAACAGTGCCATCAACTGGGGAACCGAGTGTCCAAATACACGAGCCTATGAGGATATTTTTCATCCACATCGTTACTTATAGGGAGTGCCCAAATGAGGGAGGGGTGCGGCCAATGTAGGAGATCTGGAAATTGGCGGGTGCTAAGTGTAGTAAAGGGAGGGGGGCAAGTCATTTTAGGAGGGAACTGTGGTAGGGGATTGTGGGAGGAATCCTGCCCTCTGAGTAGGATCACTCAGGTGGAGATATGATTTCACAGCCGTTTCTGCCTCCTCACTGTTGGTGAGGTCCTGACATTCAAGGAAAGCGGCAAGCCCATTGCATCTCCCCCCTTCCCTCGCTTCCATGGTAACAACATCCTGTTGACTATGCTCCCTCTCTGAGCTTTCCACCTTTGGCCCCCTGTAGCCCCGAGAGGCTCCACGGCTACTGACCATCTCTTGGTCCCACAGGCTGTGCACAAGGCTGAGCTGAAGATGGACGAGAAGGGCATGGAAGGGGCTGCGGGCTCTGGAGCCCAGACACTGCCCATGGAGACCCCACAAAGGATCAAGTTTAACACTCCCTTCCTGGTGATGATTTATGAGAAGTCCCTGCCTTCCATGATCTTCTTGGCAAGGATTAATGATCCTACTGGGAAATAAAGGGGAATTCTCTGTTGACTTCAGACCTCACCTGTTTCCTAGGGTTGGAAACATTTCACCTGTGTGACACGAGGAGCCCACAGGTACATTCTAACCCAATCCTCCAGAGTCACAAGGTTCCACTGCTACCTGAACCAGCCCCTCTGGCTCTCAGGGCTTTGAACTCTGTCCACCTTAGTCCCTTCCCTAGCCATCAACATTCCTGAACTAAACGCTAACCCCTACCCCCAGTATGCCCTCACCTCCGTCACCGCAGCAGACAGGGAGCCTCTGTGATTTAATAAACTCCACCTCCCCAGACACATCTGCTAGCTGTCAGGTAGATGCTTTGTGGAAGGTGGGGGCCACAGAGAGTAAGCAGAGTTTGAGCGAGAATCTTGGACTCACACCTGAGAAGGCGGCGTCGCTAGGGAAGCCACATATCTGGGAGCCTCCACTTTCCCTTTTGAAGTGAGGATTGCACTATTCCTTGGTAAGATTTTGAGAAAATCAGTACCAGTCCCTAGCAGAGTTCACTGTCTGTTGTGAATCCCAGGCTGGGAACTCTGGCATAGGTGCCACAAGGCCCTCCTCTCAGAGTGTCCAGGTGGGGTTGCTAGCCCCGCCAGGCCTCGGGGAATACAGTGGAAGCGGCTCACCCCGCGTGCCTGTGCCGCAAGAGAAGAAGGCTGCCTTCGGGAGAAACTGGAAATCACTGCCAGCTTTCGTGATTGATATCTTTCAGGCACAAGAAGAAGATTCTGGAGCTCCTTGGGCCTATGGCCAAAAGCAGATTCTGCTATTGAACCTTTGGGAAATGAGGGTCTCTACGTGACTCAGAAAACTTGCCCGGCGGAATCTGCTTGTGGCCACTAGGGGGCACCAAGGGCTAAGCCAACGATAGGCTGAACAGCAGAAAGCCTGTTCTCCCTCTGGCTATAATGGCCCGCAACTGCTGTGTAGGGTGAGGGGCATTTAGACTGGCTAGGTACAACCAATGAGGCAGCAATTGCCACTTCTTGACTAGCGGTTTTCTGAACACTTGCCCTTCTTGTTTTGTTCACTAAAGCCCAATGGGCAGCCAGAAAGAGCAAATCCATGGAGGAAATGAAGCTTGGAGAGTCGAGGTAGCTTCAGGTGGTGCCAGCGTAAGCCTTGGGCAGCAGTTCTGGAGTTTGTGGTAGGAAGCTCTCAGCTCTTCTCCATCTCTGCTCCAGTCAGAGAGAGGCCAGCAAGCACCTCTCCTCCACCCTGCACCCTGTGGCTCCTCAGAGGCCAGGCCTAGGGAGAGATCTGAGAAAGACTGAAGGCTGTGAACCAAAAGTTACAGAGTCAGCAGCTCCTCTGGATGGGGGTGGGGGTGGGGAGAAGCCAGTGGGCCAGAGGCTAAGACCCCCATGAGCACTTCACTACAAAAATGACAAGGAAGTTTTGGTGCTGGGGATGCGGCACAGCCAGCTTAGCCAATGAGACTTTGGGTGGCCTGGCTGGAGCCAAGGTCAATTAGTGTCCGGGGGGGGGGTGTGTGTGTGATAATGACAGATGCCTCCAGGGACCAGGTTGACTAGAAGAGTCCCATAGAATTCTACAGTGAGACCCGGCTTCCATCATCTCTTCTAGCCTCTAACATGACCAGAGGTTTTCTGAGAAGATGATCTCTAAATATCTACCTCCACACCCCCATGGGAATGCCCTCCTCCTTCTCCTTGAGTTCCTACTCATTCTCTAATGCTCCTACTCACCTGAAGGTGCCCAGTTCATCGTCACCTCTTCCTCGGTTTTTGTCCCTTTTCTCCACTTCACCCACACAGCCTCTCTCCCAGGAAATCGCCCCCTTCCACGCTCGGCAGGGACTGGTGGGCCTGAGTGTCCCCTGCTTCCATGTGCGCTGCAATCAATCAGTGCTACCTAAGGTGTCTCAGAGCTGCATACTGTGGGCTGGTGGCTGAGGCACATAGGCCTGGTTCCTGGCCACACAGCGTTACTGTCCAGTCGGGGAAAATAGCCACGCTCATATCTATATGTTGTCACTCAATTTTCAGTTCATGTGGGCGGTCCCCACTAGTCGTAAGAAAGGCTGACAGGGATACATAAGAGAGCATGGCAGGAGAGTCTGATCCTATTTCGGAACCCCAGAAAGGCTTCCCCAGGGATAGCACATTTGGAGACCACCACAGCAATAGCTACTAATTCCCATTATGGGGCTGGTATGTCTCTCAGTGGGCTAGTGCTTGCCCAGCAAGTGTGAGGCCCTGGGTACTCCAATACCATTTTAAAAAATCAAAGAAAAGAAATTAAAACTACAATAATTTTCCAGCATAGTTAATAAGAGACATGATATCAATTAGTCTTCCAAACAGAAATTGGACATAGGGTCTAACTTTTAAAAGTAATTATTGCCTATCTTAAATATTTTTCAGTATGGTTTCTTGCCTTCACAGCCTCATTTGCTCTTCACTATAAAAATCACGTGTTTAATTTTTTTTTCCGAAAAGGAAGAAGGGAGGGTGGAGAAGAGGGAGCCACTGGGGCATCAGAGCAGCGTGTGCAAAGGTCCTGCTGTAGGCAGCATGGGTGAGGAACAAAAAAGGCATCCAAGTAGCTAGAGCAACAAAATAAGGCAGGCGGGGTTGGGCAATGAGGCTGGAACAGTAGATGAGGACCTTGTTTCCCAGAGAGGGAAACATCGCTAGCAAACTTGTGCCCCGAAGGTGACCCTCTAGCTACATGTCTTTGCATCTAAGTGCCAGACTAGTACATGCTGCAAAGTGTGTGCTCAGTAGGTGGTGTTGCGACGTGACACAGACACCCATTTGCAGACAGCTGGTGGTCACCCAGTCTCCCCTGTTCTCTGGGACGGAAGGCCTGCGCTATGCATGGCAGGTCCATCCTCTGCGAAGTGGCCTGCCTACTTCTGCACAGCGTCCGCAGCTGTACCTCCCATGCCTACTCAAGCCGTCCCTCCCAGCCCGGGTGCTGCCCCACTGCCTTTCAGAGCCTGACTCATCTTTCCAGGAAAAGCCAGCTCCTCCCTCTCAAAAGTTTCCCAGCCCACCTGGTTGTGGACTGACTGACCTCATGAATGAACTTGCAAGTGAATCCGTGGGTTTGACTTTGATGGAACCAACACCTCTCAGTCAGTTCTTGAAGCCTACACTTCATGGGTGTGCTCACTGATCCCCAAACTTACCAGCTGCCATGACGAAACCATTCCATGTTGCTGATAAGGAAACTCAAGCTTAAGAAAACCACACAACCTGCCCAAGGACACACAGTTAGAAAACCACAAAGTTAGGATAAAATGGAAGACTCATGAGCATCCTTACTCTCCGTTTGTCCATCAATCCATCTACCCACTCATTTTCCTACCCATACATCTACCCATCTATGCAAACATTCATCCTCTGACCCATACATCCATCCACTCACCCACCTATCTACACTACTGAGCCATCTATTTATCCATCTTCCATTCATCCATCCATTCACTTATCCATCTACCCACCTATCCATCTGCCTATTATTCTAATTGATCCATCCATCTATCCATCTTTTGACCCATCTATCCATCTACCCATTCCTGCACCCACAAACCTATCCATCCTACTGATCCATCCATTCACCTACCCAGCCCATTGACCAATCCATCCGTATGCGTAGTTATCCATTCCTCCATCTGTCCATCATCTACCTAGTCATCATCCCTGCACTGACCCAACCATCCATCTGTCCACATTGTATTAAGGGTTGTTCTAGGAACCTGAGTTATACCAGATAACAAAATCTGCAAAGATCTTCACCTTTGTGGAGGCTTTAAACTATTTGGAGAGGCAGAAAATAAGCAAGGCATGCAATAAGGAGGACATTTAACTGAGCAGGCAAGCGTAGCTGACTGGAGGTGTTGGTGGTGTATGGTGTGGTGGTGGTAGAGGGAGTCATGATTCAGCAGGGGTTGCTTATTACCTAAACAGCTAAGTGATTCCATGTTGCAATGTCTGTTTCATGGCTGACCCTGGGTGCTGCCCACATAGTGGTATGATGCCTGTACACTACTGACCCAGAAAGAGATGAGCTCTTTAAATATACATGTCTGACACCAGAATCCCTTTGGTGTTATTCAGCATGTCTTCCAAGGGGTGCATGAAGACTTGGCATAGATTTTGGGCATCTCTTCAGGCACAAACGTAGGTACCAGGCCAGGATTCTGGCTTCCTATCTGTGCCAGCTCAGCCCCTAACTTCACCTGCCCCGGCTGAGGTCATTTTTATGGGATGCACCTGGAGTGGCAGGCTGATGTGTTGGCAGGGAGGGCCACCAGTGGGAAGTTCCAGTGTTCTGCCCTGCTCTTTCCAGACACTCCCCGTGTGACTTGTGCCTTGGATCCCATTCTCCATTTGTGCAGCCACACGGCTGGCATCAGAAGACACCCCCCCCCCGCCGGTCGCCAAAACAGCCATTCTTCCAGGCATACGTTGAATCAGCAGGCACCAACTGAGCATCTGTTATGAACTGAGATGACGAGGTACCAGACACAGCGAAACCAGAAGTGGGTGACCTGCCCAGGCACAGTCTGGGAGGAGATTGCCACTTGGCCTTAATCCCCTGCAACTCCTAATGTTGTAGTCAGACCCAATGGGAGCTCCCTGCCTTGCTGGTCACCACGCCGGTGCTCATCTTTTGCAAGAAGGTGCAAAGCCAAGGCAACTTTTGTTCTCCAGGATGTGTGTGCTCCATTCACACCCAGTTCCCCAGCTCTCATTCGCCTCTGACACACACGCACACGTATGGCTAAATTTCCTCTGTGTTCCAGGCATTCTTTGACTTACGATGGCCTTTGTACCATACCAATGAGCCCACCCATCCCAGGCTGAAAATATATGACATCTCATTGTCTGAGCACTCTGTAGCTGAGGTTGTTTCCTCTCGTTGCAGAGGTGATGGGGAGGTGTGACACAGACCACGTGTCTAGGAAAAAGAACAAAGTTTAGAATTTCACAGATTTTTTTTTTGCCACCTCTTAGAGTTCAAATCAACCTAAGTTGAACCAACTGCATTATTGGACAAGTTTTGTCTTTAAAACTGTTCATATTAAAAAGTAAAACTGGGGCTGGCTCAGCAGGTAAAGGCAGTTACCATCAGAACTGATGGCTCCGAGTTCAGTTCCCAAGACCCACACGGTAGAAGAATGGACTCTTACACATTTTCCTCTGACTGTAAGAATGTAATGTTAGAGTCCAGCTACTGCTCAGCTCTCAGTCCCTGCAGCAGCCCCTCCCCCTCACAGACACCCACCGGCACTTCACTGAGACCTTTAGCTAACAGATTTCCCTCAGCCAGCGTTTCTCTCATAGGGAAGAGAGTTACACAAACAGATATTGGTGGCCACATACCCTGTGCCCCACCCCTTCCCTTCCTCCTACCTGGGAGTCAAAGAACCTGGTTGCAGGTTTGTGCTGTGAAACCGCCCCTATCCTCAGAAAAGTGCACAAAGAGACTCCGTTTCCGCCATGAGATCCCCGATTCTTCTCTTCAGAGCCCCGCCCTCCATCAAGTTATGTCTCTGGTGCTGGGGCCTGAACTCTGTCCTCAGAGCCCCAGCCAGGCAGCTGTCTGTCTGTCCAGGGCCTGAGTAACTCTTCTAATAAATTTCTACTTTGCCGTACCCACAACACTCCCTAGTATTCCTCTTGAACACGTGTCAAGTACTTTAAAATTATACTTATTCTTAAAATTATGTGTATGTGTGCATATGTATGTGTGTGTGCGCGCGTGCACACATGTGTGGGTATCTGCACAGAAGTACAGGTGCCCATGGAGGCAGAGACGTTGGACTCCCTGCAGCTGGAGTTACAGGTGGCTTCGAGAGGCGCAACTACTTTTCACTGACTTCCATGTACACGCTGTGGCGAGCCCCAACCAGCCCTCTCCAATCAATGTAATAAAATTTAAAATAAAAAAAATAAAGTTATTTAAACGGAAAGACATACTTCACAACCATGCATAGAAAACTAATTCAATCTTAATCACAAACAGAAATTAATTACCCTTGGCAGCAACAGTGTGAGCATGGCCCTGGGAGGAAGAGAGACTTGGTGTCCCTCTGGAGGACTATCTCACTAAAACAGTACCGTGCAAGGAATGGCAGGTGTCCCGTGCTGGGGCAGAGAAAGGCTGGGACACCAGTGCACACCAGTGAGAAAGGCTGAGACACCAGACGGGGTGGGGTGAGGGTGGGGGTTCTCACAGAGATCAACTCCCAGTTGAATTAACACCCTATCCGCCCTGTTTTGTTGGTTTCTGCTCCTGAGAGGGCTCAGAGAAGTGGGGCGTCCCTCTCCCCAGTTCAGCCAAATTGGAAACCAACTTGGTTCCTTTACCAGTCTCCATTGTCTAATGTCTTCTAAAGCCATGGGACAGTTTATGAACCCAGGTAAGTTGGTTCTTCATGGAATTGTTAAATTCGGGGCCTGAGCCCTAACAGCCCTAACCTAAGAAGGCTTGGCCACCCATTCTCTATCTGCCAATTAAACATGCAACGAAGAAAAGCAGGAAAAGGAGATTTATCCAATGTGATCACATTGACAAAGAGGTCTGGTGACTCTCCCAAGTCCATCTTTGGGGTCCTGACAGGAGACTCTGGTTTAAATATAGAGCAAGAGGCACGTATACCTAAAAAGCCCTGGTGAAGGCATGGCGCCGCCCATCACTGGCCCATCATTGCCTGGGCTCCAGCCTGTCCTGTGAGGTAGTCTGACGAGTTTTCAGAACTGTGAAATGTCTGCTTGGAGACAAGCCCCTTCGATAGCTGGCAATAGGGCTCAGCCTTTTCCATCTCTCCACATGGGATCCCAGGGGAACTGCAGTCTCTCGAGGTCCACTGCCTCAGCCGTCTGCAAGCTAAAGGGAGGGAGCCAAGTGTCTGTGTAGAATGCCGTCATTCATACCTGGATAGCTGCAGACTGACAACAGACCCTGTGAAGATTTAATTCCAGCCAAGAGTCAGTGCTGTGGGTCTAGCCTGGGAAAGCTCTCGGGAAGTTAGTGATGGCCATAAGCTCAGCCTTCCTGTTTGAGGAAATCACAGAGATTAGAGGACTTTGTCACGAGGCTCCATGCCATGGGTAGAAATGGTTAGAATTTAGGTTGGGAGAAGGGGTGAGGCTCAAGAGAGGGGTGCGGAGTGGAAATATCCTTCAGAACAACTGGCAGTACCAGCTGGTGGAGTCTGAAGCACAGAGCTTCACTCTGGTCGGAGAGAGCAGTTCTAGGTCTTGGAAAGATCCCCATGAGTAGGGGAGTAAGGGAAAAGTCAGCTGGTGTCAACAAATTAGACTAAGAGACCTCAAGTTTGCTTGTATTTCTGGCTGAGGCAGGTGTAGAGAGGTCTCAAGGACCTGCCTAGAAGAACAACAGGCCTGGTTAGTTCGTCAGGGATGGTGATAGATTGTCCTGCCTGCAGCCCTACTCCATTTAGGGATTTGCTATCTGGAAGGGCCTGTTCCAGCAGGAAGGCAGTGTTCCCTATCTCTGCAATCTGACAAACAACAAGAGAATCTTAGTTCTGGAGGTCAAAGGTGGACCCTATGACTGGGCCTTGAGCCAAGATGGAAACATTCTTCTTACTTATGTGCCTGACTGTTTAGCTTCTTTTGGTTAACTTTTCTTTTTATATTTCATCTTTGGCAGTACTGGGGATTGAACCCAGCACCTTTCATGTATTAATTAAGTATTCTAACACTAAACTGATCCTTATATACATTTTTAAGTTTGGGGATTGTTTTGGGGTTTACGGAAAGCAATGAAACTAAGACGTTGTAATTTGAAAGAAAATGGCCCCCATAGGCTCATAGGGAGTGACACTATTAGAAGTGTGCGTGTGCGTGCGTGCATGCGTGTGTGTGTGTGTGTGTGCGCGTGCGTGTGTTGGGGCACATATATGCCATAAAGCGCATGTGGAGGAAGTCAGAAGACAACTTAGAGGAGTCAGTTTTCTTCTCCCGTAAGGGCCTCAGGGATTGAATATAGGTCGACAAGCTTGCCAACTAATACCCCGACCTGCCATTTCACCAGTTCATAATCATATTTTATTATTCATTTACTTTAAAATTTTTACTTTGTGCATTCTTTGAGACAAGGCCTCAATTTCAGGTGACCCCAGGTGTCCTGGAACTTTCTGTGTAAACCAGGCTGACCTTCAGCTTCCACAGACCTACGTGACTCCGTCTCATGACTGCTGGGATTAAAAGTGCGTGTCACCATGACTGGCTGTTATAACCATATTTTAAAAGGACACAGCAGCATGTGTCTATAATCACTTGGGTGCTAGATGAAGGGTCTCTAGTTCAAGGGCAGCCTGGATTACATTAGCAAGGACCTATCTCCAAAATCCAAATGAACAAATATCTTTGTAAAATCAGAAGTGGAGCAGACACATCGCAGTGTGTGAGGATGGTAACTGACCCTGCAGTTAATGCAGTGTGAGCATGGTAGCTGGGCCAGCAGTTAATGATTCTAGGTGTCTGATACCTCAACATCACTGAAGAGGCTCCCTGGAGGAGGGTGATCTGGGAACAATCTCATGGTGATGATGACCCTTAGGTAGGCCCATGAGGACCTGCCCTTATTTCCTCATTGCCTTCTGTGATTAGGATTTGCTTTCCAGGTGGCCCTGAGACCCCCAAGTCCTGAGGCCTCAGTGTGGGAGGTGGGTCTGAATGAACTTCCTGGGTCAAGCACGGAAGCTGGGATAGGGGTAAGCACACTGGGGGCACCTTCCCTCCTTACTGCCAGCTCTTTCCTAGCTTTCTCTGGAAACTCAGATTCGGTGCTTCTGGGTGGGGCATGGGGGTTTGTATCTTGGGGAGAAGTTGAACTTGGGAAGCCCCGAATCCTTCAAGCTGCCTTCCTGTCCACACATGAGTTGTAAGACTGGAACAAAGTCACTGGGCATGGCCCAGTCAACAGGTCTGACACTCGGGATTCCAGTCATCTCCCCCCACCCTCCCACTCTACCCGCCACCTGCATTCTCTCTTTGATTCATCTGGTCTCTCCCCCTCTTCTCTAGAATGTGCTTTGCTCTGGGAAGCCCACACAGTATCTAGACATTGTTGCCGGGAAGACAGATGTATAAGGAGGTGATAAGTCAAGGGTTGCTTCAGGTGTCGGCATGGGAGGGGCAGGCTGTGGTCCAGAAAGACTGAGGTAGGAGGGCCTGAGTTCTAGCTAATGGATGGGAAGGAGGATGTCACGTGAGAAGGAGGGGTCTAGTCAGAGAATCATGGGAGAACATATGTAGTAGGAAAGAAATGACAGACAGCTACCTTCTTTGTGTTGATTGCACTTGTCTTTCTTATTTTTTTAAAGCATGGATTACCAAAGCATACAGTTTTCTACCAAAGCATACAGATTTCTACCAAAGCATACGGATTTCTTCAACCATTTTTTTTTAATCTCTGTGTCCTCTCACCCTTTCACACTCAGGACTCTATACATGTTCGCAATTTCTATTTCCCCACAAGATCACATGGTACAAGATCACCATGGTGCTTTTATTGTTTGTTTGCTTGGCCGGATAGCAGTCTTAGCCAGTCTGGTCCTTCTGATACATCTTTTTCTTTTTTAAAACGTTTTATTTTTATTTAAGTGAGTATGTATATATCTCTTTGTGTATTTGCCCAAATGTGCAGATCCTAAGGAGGCCAGAAGAGGGCACCAAATCCCCTGGAGCTGGAGTTACAGACTGCTATGAGCTGCTCTATATGGGTGCTGGGATCTGAACTTGGGGCCTTTGCAAGAACAGCAAGTACTCTCAGCTGTTAAGCCATCTCTCCTGACCCATCCATGCCCATGGATCTTTTCTTCTAATGTTTTAGCTCCATACCATAAATTTCTGTTTCCAGATATCAAATTTATCCTCTCAAGAAGTTCAAATTGGTTCTGTTTTATTTTTTTCCTCATATTATAACATATTTCCTGTTTACATATATATTTTATAACAGTGGATGGAGCTAGAAAAAAACATTCTAAATGAGGTAACTCAGAGCCTTATAGACCAATAAAATGGTATGTATTTGCTTATATGTGGTTATTAGCTTTTAAGTCTTTGATAAGCAAGCTACAACCTGTGTAACCCCAGAGATTAGGTATAGAATAGGGAACTATGGGGAGAGGAAGGACTTCCCAGGGAAGAGGAAATGGAGTTTATCGTTATGGAGAGACAGAGGCGAGGGTGGTGGGTGAGCCTGGAGTGAGAGCATGAAATGGAGAGGAGGAGGGAAGAAGGCAGTGAGGGAGGGGAATACAAGGTGGGCAACTGAATCTAAGGGCCCTTTGAGCAGTTGTGTGGAAACCTGCTACAGTAGAAACTTCCTAAAATATACACATACGTGACATAATCTAAATGGAATCACCAAATAATAGGCGAATCCCAGCAAGATATCTCTTGTTACTTAATGAAACCTTCAATGCCAGGAATGAGTCACATCTAACTGAGTTGTTGGTCAAAAGCCACTTGGAAACCCCCAAACAACCCAGGCCATTGCCAAAGATATAGAGTGCTCGCCACAAACTGCTGATGAAGTTGCTATTGCTAAAGACTCACTGACTAGGAAGAAGCTGAGCTGGTGCCTACCTAGAGCTTTCACACCTACTGACGAGTGTTTATGATACTGGAAGGTACTCTGCATGCTACTGGAAGAAAAAGGTAAACACCAACCCAGCTACAAACCCTTCAGTCTACAATGGTGACCCACTTGCAATATAAACTGGTGCAATAGGGGCACAAAAGTTATGGGAGTCGCCAACCACTCTCTGATTAGATTTAAGGCCCATTCCAGGAGAGGGGACCCGTGTGTGACACTGCTCAGACAGCCAAAAACCTAAGACTAGATGGGACATGTACCTAGGGGGAAACCAAATACCAGTGTTCTGCTAAGGGAACATACAAGTGACTCCTGTTATCATTCTGTTTTCTCATAGATCAGTGTCTTGCTCAGCCATCATCAGAGAAGGTTCCTCCTGCAGTAGATGGGGACAAATACAGAGACCCATAGCTGGAAAATATGCAAAGAGTAAGAGACCTCAGAACACTTGGTCTTAAAAGTGATGTCTCCATCAAATCCCTCCCCCTCAGGGCTCAGGGAACTCTGCAAAAGAGGCAGAAGAATTGTAAGAGCCAATGGGGATGGAAGACACCAGGGAAGCAAGACGTTCTAGATGCAGAAGGACTGACACATGTGTGATGCACAGAGACTATGGTAGGACGTGCAGGGTTTGCATGGTCTAAACAAGATGGGGACCCAGAACTGAGAGGGGAAGTGGACACAAGCCCCCATCCCTAACTCAGATGCTATCATCAATTGATTACCACTTGCAAAGGAAAAAATAGTTTTCTCCAATGAAGTCTTGCTGGGTATACAAACCACTCTTAAGGGCAGACCCCATCCATGCCCAGCAGTAGATGGCCAATACAAAATCAGCTCAATGTTATTTTTGGAGGTATTTTTGTTTTTTTGTCTCATAATGCCACAGTATATTCACGTGCCTGACCCGAGGTGCCTAGGACATTAGGATTGTGGGGAAATAGAATGCTGTGCACCAAGAGCCAAAATTATCCCCAACTATTTATAGTTCTTTAATAGGCAATTATCATCAGCTTCTGTACCCTCCTAACCACTCAGTTGGAAGGCACAGCTAATCTTGCCAGACCTCGACCCTCCACCAACTCCAAAGCTAAGACTATGACAAATGCCTGAATCTTGTAAAACCCATTTTATAGCTTAGCTGAGGCTCCCACAAGGCCACTGGTATGTGAACTGTTGGGGACTTTCTTTTTCTAAGTGGCCATAACACATAGACTTTTCCATGGTGGAGGGTGTCATTTGAGGATGCCTGGATCTGTCTTTTCTGGCCACAGCTAAGAACAGTGATGTCCATATATCTTGTTAAGCACAGTTGTTATTTTATGCCAACACTATTCTTTGGCTGTCTAGAATTTGGGGTTGAATATTGGCCATTTTGACATCGTTATTTTGCCATCTGGTCTTGTCAAGGCATGTTGTTGAGCTCTATGATTAGTCTAGTGCAGCTTTAAACCAAAATGGGTGCAGTTCCAACCACACTATGTGACATCTCTCAGCTTCCCATGGCTTCTCCACTTTGAATGGTCTTAACTTGAATACGTGATTTCCAGTGTCTCAGTGCATCCATGCATTTTTACTTATTTTTTTTGGTGGGGGTCCTTTTATACCAATTTATAAGGCCCATCTCAGTCTCTTGGCTTTGGATAAAAGTGTAACTCAAACCATCCCTGCGTTTCCTAAACTACTGACCAGAGAGTTTTCATCACCCATTTCCAGTCAGCACCACTCCTCAGAGGCAAGCTGCTCTTTTAATTCAATTTTAGCTCAGTGACCCGTTCAGCAAGCACTCACAGAGCGTTTAGTGTTAGTCAAACAGTGGGGCAGCAGGGAGGACAAGACAGGCAAGAGCCCTGACTCACATGATGTTCAATAACACACAGATGTGAAATCACAGCAGTGGTAATTGCTTTGCCAACAGCCTGATGGTAGCTTAGAGACACCCACAAGGAGCCATTTTCTTCCCTCATGTGGCTTCTTGGAGGCAGTGTTGTGACTTAGGACCTAAACAATGAATTGGAGTTCACTGGGGGAAAACTGAAAAAAGAAATACTCCAGGAATAGGGTTCAATCAAAATCAAAGTGATTACCCAAAAATGGGGCAGAATAGGATTCAAGGAGTCTCGATTGAGGAGTTCTGGGATGACAGAGTTGAAGAGACCCCACTGTGCCAGTTGAATGGCAGATCTCCCAGTAGTGGCAGACTAGTGAGACTTTTTTAAGGGAGACAGCACCCCCCAACAAGACTTACAGCGGAACTTTTATCTATAGCTGTATCAGTGCCACCACCATCCACCAGGCTACCCGAGAGTCATCTGCACATAGACTCTTCCTCATTCTTCTCGACTTGACTTGAGTTATATTGACAAAAGTGGTGATGGATGGCACTAGGAATGAGGAAGAGGTGGTGCAAGGATGGTTCTGAGGCTCGGATAGAGGATGGGGTACCACTGATGCAGATGCTGATAAAGGTTTGTCTGTGACTCTCATCAGGAAGCCATTTGGGAAAGTTGATTCCAGTTTGAGCTACTGCACTGGAACTTGCTTGTAACATCAGGAGGCGCTGGCAGGTAGGCAGTTAGGGATGCAGGAGTTCAGAGGGAAGGGACTTACCTGGCTGGTGATGAAAAGTGCTCTGTCATATGCGTCTCTTTACAAAGAAGCTATGGGTGTGGTGAGATCTGTGGGGGAGATGAGTTGCCAGCCAACAGCTGAGGCCTGCTGGCTTATAAGGATCAGCTGGAGGACTGGACCCCAGCAAGGGGAGGAGGAGGAAGAGGAGGAGCAGAGGTCTGAACAAAATCCAGCTGCCTAAGGGCTGACTGGAGCAGCAGCTGAGGTCGCCTTTGTTGTCCTACACAGGGAAGGCAGGTGAGGTGAACATTCAGACACATTCACTGGGTGGGTCAGGACTCTGTGGTTATAGAAACCAGACTATGAGCTTAAAATGAGGGTGCAGGGTCAGGGGCGTTTGAGGACGGACAAGACAGCACCAGAATGCATGAAAAGAGGGAGGGCACATTTGGTTGTTGGGTTCTTTCTTGTGACTACACTTGAGCTTATTTAAAAACCAATATCCAGATTGGTGGGGAGAAGGCATATTGAGTACAGGAGATGGAGTTGGGGATTCCAGGATGGTGACAAGCGGAGTGGCAGCTGGTAGAGTGGGTGTGGAGGAAGAAGCATCCTCTCCTCCTGGAGGCTGAGGAAGCCGCTCTGCTGAGGGTCTGTCTTTGATGTGGGGTGGGAAGGAAGGCTGGTGGAGTGCATGCATGAATGTCTGTATGTACATGTTTCTGGGTGCAGGTCTATTGGAAAACTGTCTTCCTGCAGAAAGAAAGTTGACCAGCAGCGGAGCCAACTTTCCTAGTCATGGTGGACAAAGAGGAGACACATAAATGGGCTCCACCAGGCTAAGAGCCACCAGGCTGGGACACCTTACAAAAGCTGGGTCACCAAGTAGGGAAAGGTTGTATGGAACGCTCTGCACTCAAGCTAGACCAGGAAGCACCTGTGGCTGGGAACTGTGGTCCCCTATAGGGATGACAGTATAGCTAGGCACCTGCAGGTGATACTGGGCATACTGGAAAAGGAGCCTGTGAGGCAGAAGCTTGGGTATTGCTTCTGAGCTCCAAGGGGACTCTGAGGGACTGGGAATGATATGCCAGCTCCACATAAGGAAGTTGCCCTGTGCTCTGTGTGATGAGTGACAGGGATGGCAGGCATTTGAGTAATAGCCCTGAGAGACAATGAAGGGTGGGATCAAAGCCAGGCTAATGGGAGGGATGGGCCCAGATGGGACAAGCCCAGGAAAGACAGTGTCCCCATCACCTCCAACAGGTGGAGCCCGCTGACAGGATGTGCACCTGAGCTACAACAGAGCAGGGGGGAGGGCTTGGCAGGGCTAGGAAAGAGACAAGAGTTGGGACAGCCGTGGAAGTACTGGCGCTGACTTCTGGAAGGCTGAAGAGGGAATGAGGCTGGATTTGAAAGCGGAGAGAGTGAGCTTTGGCTGGTGATGTTTCCAGAGACTATGCCAACCGGGGTCTTGAGGAACCCCAGGCTTTTCAAAAAGGGCCTCTGTAGTACTTCCTTCCTCTGAGCTCCTGCAAGATGCTGCAGCTTGCCTGAGGTCAGAGGGACAGAGGCAGCCTCTTCCCATGCATATTCTCTTTCTTTATCTTCATCCCCTCTCTGATGGTCATGAAGAGTCAGGGACAATCTGTACCTTCTTGCTTCTAAGTACAAAGCAAGAAGAAGAAACTGCTTCCAGCCCCCACCTGTTATGCACCATATACATCATTCAGCCTATGCAGACATCATCTCTCCTACCATCAGTACCATCCTCTGGGTCAGATGGGGGACAGTAGGGTGATGGGGAGGTGAACCAATACTGCTGGGCACAGGAGTGGGGAGACCCGTGCTAGGGAGCTCACAGTAGACAGCTATTACTGTCAAGTATGGGCAAACAAATGGACATGGCATTGAGCATTGGGGTGGATGGTAAAGGGAGAGGTCAACCCGTGGAGGATGTTTGTCTGCACTCCCAAGCGCTCTGGAAGCATGAGATGGTGGAGATTCTGGGGAATGGTCTACTGAAGGACAGAGAGAGGTGGGGGGATTGCAGAGCCTTCAGGATAATGCAGGAGAGAAGGAGGGGAGTAGGGAAAAGAAGTGCCTGATACCCTGTAGTTTGGTCTCTTGGAGAAGGAAGAGGCTGAGTTCTGCTCGATCATCTTAGGGTCAGCATGGAGCAGACAGAAAAGCCAGGAAGCCACCCGAGGGCATGGCTTACAGAGACAGTCCTGCTTCCAGACGCACAAGACTACAAAGCTGATTTATAAGTTTGTAAAGGATTCTCCATGCAGACCCTTCTAAGTCTAATCAGATGCAGCAGGAAGTGCTCAGCCGTCCCATGAGGCCAGGTGTGGCATGGATGAGCAACTGTGTGGATATTTTTGTGGCTCTTCGCAAAGGGCCTCCTGCCTTTCCCTTTCCTGTGTCTTATGAAATTATTGTTTCACTTGTGGCCAAATTCTTGTTTTGGGAGCAAAGCCTTTCCTTCTCAGTCAGAAGTGAAATATAAAGATGTCCTTGTGACAAGAATAAGTGACATTTATTCACATTGTGGTGTAAATGACCAGAGAGCAAAGTTTGACAGAGGGTAAGGGGCTTATAAAAGGATGATGGAGTGAAGACTGTCTAGACCATAGAGAAGTGGCTTTAAAATAACAAGAATGTTCTAGAAAAGATTTCAGAAGCTCATGACTTGCGGGAACATGTGCTGTTTTCTTTTTTTCCCTTTGGTTTGGCCCAGATCCCACACTGCCATTTAGTCTTCTATCTCCCTCTTTCACAGGATCTCGGAGTCAAGCCACAGGGCCTCTGTGTAAGTATGTTAAAGCAGAATCCTTAAAGGTGGCGTAGGGGTGGTTTAGGAACTAAACAGGGCTGGGAAGCCTGGAATGATCACTGCACAAAATTACCCTAAATCAAATTGTCAAAATCAATTAAAGCAGTAGCAATGATGAAAGTCACTTATTGAGTACCACTGTACCACTCACAATTGCTTAACCCTGTAAGATTGACTCCTGTTTACAAAGCGAAACTGGGAACTGAGATTGGGATGGGTTCCCTGCCTGTGATGGATGTCAGAGTTAAGGTAGACCAAATCCTGCTCTACTGGAGTGGCTTTCTGCCACTAAGCCACTTAATCTTGTTGAAAGAGAAGATGACAACAGATCGATCTTTGTATATCTCTCCCCCCTCTGTGTGTGTGTGGGGGGGGGAGTGTGCACCAGTGCATATGCCTATGTGTTCCCGTGCATGTGAAGTTCAAAAGTGTCACCTCGTGGGTAGCATCATGCACCTTGCTTTTGAGACAGGGTCTTTTGCTGGTATCACATACTTCAAGTAGGCCAGGCTGACTGACTACCAAGTCCCAGGGATCTGCAGGCCCTTGCCTCTCCAGAGCTGGGATTACAAGGTTGCATCAACATGCCAGACTTTTTTAAACCTGACTCTGGGGATTTAACTCAGGTCTTCATGTTTGCAAAGCAAGCACTTCACTGACTGAGCTACCTCCCCAAGCCCTGGTTTTGCAAACCTTAATTGGCTTTATTTATAATGACAGAAGTAGGCAGCAGTCCAGATCAGAAGCCATTTAGCGTTCTCCAGCTACCAGTCATGATGGAACCTACCTGTAATCTCAGCATTTGGGGGGATGGAGGCAGGAGGATTATAAGTTTGTGCCAGGCTGGGGTACACAGGGAGACTCTCTCAGAAAGCAAGCAGTACAATAAAATCCCACACGGACAGGTTTACTTCACAGTGACAGCAGGTGGGCTGGGGACAGCCTGACTGATTTGTGGCCACCTAATCTGACCATGGTTTCAACAGTTGGCTGTCTGTGATTGGCTAACACTCCCTCTGCTTTTTACACTGGTAGGTTAGTTATAGTCTGTCTACATAACAAGTTGGGTTACAGTTCACTATGTATGGAGAATAGGCCAAACTTAATTCACCTTAACACTCTGATTCCCCACTCCTTACATTCCAATGTCTTTCTAGTTGAGGCTTGAGGGAAGGGGGCAGCCCTGGCTGGAGCCAGCTGCTCAAAAGCACCAGGAAGCTCGAAGTTCCAAAAACAGCAGTTTGTCATGGGCTTGCCCTTCCCTCCCATCCTTTCCTCTCCCCTCTCTTCTCCTTCCCTCCCCTCCCCTACTTTGAGGGGAATCTGGCTATGTAACTCAGGCTGGTCTGGAGGTCATGGCCGTCCTCCTGCCTCAGTCTCCCCAGTGCTGCGGTTACAGGCACACCTTATCATACATGCCTGCCTCTTTTTTTAGAGAGTCTTACTGTGTCTCCCTGGCTGGCCTGGAGCTTTCTGTGTAGGCCAGGTTGGCCTCAACCTCACAAAGATCCACCTGCTTCTGCCTCTACCTCCTTAGGGTTGAAACTGCATTCCATCCTTGGGGGGGGGTAGGGTCTCATAGCCTAGGCTGGACTTGAACTCCTATGTAGTAGAGATGACTTTGAATTTCCAATCTTCCCACTGGTACTTCCCAATAGTGCCTGGATTGCAGGTGTTTGCCACATGTCCTGTTTATGTGGTGTTGGGGATGGAACCTTAAAACTTAGTGCATGGTAGGTAAAGACTCTACCGACTGAACTACAGCCCCAGACCCTGGTGTCCATGTTTTCAGAGGCATGCATGCATCAGGAAATGCATGTGGCTGGGAACAGACAGGGTAGGGAGGCAATGATGCCAAACATCCAGAAGGGATAAGAATATTTCGAGGCATCTGTGAAGGGCTGGCAGTCACTTCTGACTTTGCTTTGGTCCTCATGTTTGCAAGGTAGTAACATGCTTTTAAGGTCCTGGTGGTTTCAAGCATAAATGAAGGAATCAGAAACAGTGAAAAGCCTGGGTTTGGGATGGAGCTCTAACTGGTACCCTACTTAGCATACAGCCTCACCTATGACCTTCACCGAGTTACACAACCACACCCTTGTGAGGCCTTCTTGCTCATTGTAGGATCAGAACATACACAGCACTGACTTGGCAGGATTTCTGAGAGGCTCAAATGAGACTCCATGGAAGAGTAGGAGGCCCCACCTGGGCCCTCAGCTTACCTCCCCACAATGGGACCCTTCTGTTTTGCAGACTTCCTTCCTTCCAAATGGGCTCTTCCTTTTACCGAGTTCTCCTATTGGTTGGCGTCACTGCTCCAATCGTCTGCATGTCCTCATCCAATTCCAATCTCAGCAACAGAGAGTCCCCCCGCCCTCCCTCCATGAAGAGCAACCCAACCTCTAAGGTGTCTCCCAGCAACACCATGTTTGCCTTCTCCCTGTACCAGAGACTGGTTCAGGAAAATCCAGGTCAAAACATTCTCTTTTCTCCTGTGAGCATCTCTACTTCCCTGGCCATGCTGTCCCTGGGGGCCCGCTCAGCCACCAAGATGCAGATCCTCCGGAGCCTTGGCTTCGACCTCATGAGTGCACCAGAATCCACCATCCATCTGGGCTTCGAGCACCTGGTCCACTCACTGAATGTATGCCACAAAGACCGGGATTTGAGAATGGGCAGTGTCCTCTTCATCAGGAAGGAGCTGCAGCTGCAGGCCAATTTCCTGGACAGGGTCAAGAAGCTTTATGGGACAAAAGTCTTTTCCGAAGACTTCTCAGACACTGACACTGCGCAGGCACAAATCAACCGCTATGTGGAGAAGGAGACCAAAGGGAAGGTGGTGGATGTAATCCAAGACCTTGATTCTCAGACCGCCATGGTCCTGGTGAACCATATCTTCTTTAAAGGTGAAGTCGAGTTTCTCTTTTCTTCATTTCTCTTTTCTTTTTTTCCCCTTTCCTTTCTTTTTCATTTACTTAGGTGTTTTATTTGTTTGTTTGCTTATTTTTTGAGTCGGGTTCTTATGTATTTCAAGATGGCCTCCATCATGCTGCTGTGGCTGAGGATGACCTTAAACATCTGATTCTTCCTGCCTCCACCTCCTCAGTGCTGGGATTATAGGTGTCTTCACCACACCCCATTTAGGCAGTGGGGACTGAACCCAGGGCGCTGTGCAGGCTGGCACAAATCTCCTGCTGAGAGAGACACAACCCTAGCCCACCCCTGATTTACATTTCTTTTCTTCTTGGTGTTGTGTAGTCAAGGAGACAAATATGTAAAACAAGTCCTAGACAGCAGGGTGTGCCTGAGCTCTCTTCAGCTTTGCAAGTAGCTACCTGCACATCCTTGGCAGACTTCTGTTCTCTCTCCCGCTGCCATTCACTCATTAACATGGGGCCTCATTCAGTTCTGCCTTAGCATGAACCAAGAGGCTGATCTAAAGACTTGGCTGACACTGTGTGCAGCAAAGAGAACTCTGAAATGTGCTCTACTTGAGAGAAGAAGAGCTTGTATTTTGCCACCAGCCCCCATCTTCTTACTACTCTCTGTCAACTTAGAGCAGTGGCACAAGGGTCCCTGACAGGCCAGCTTCAAAAGCCAATGGTGAACACAGCGTCAAAGGTTTGAAAGTGTGGTCAAGCTGGCCCATCACTCACAAGAGCTTTGCTGTTTGTGAAGACGCTGTCATGAACGGCACTGTTCCCAAGCAGTCTGAGCATCTGTTTTGAAATCACAGGGCCCTGGGTTTCAGTTCTACCCCTGCTTCTCTCTTGCCCCAGGGTGCTAAGTGTGTTGCTGTGAAAGGTCTGCCAGGGACTAAGTGCCCCCTCTGTTTCTGTCCGTGCTGCTCGGCTGGGCAGTCACTGAGCACACACAGCCTCACAGGACCGTGCCCAATGTTGAGTGTCTGGACGTCAGAGCTATGTGGGCCACTGTGTCATGGCTTCTCCCATTTCCCACCTTTCCCTTGTGCTCCCTCCCTCCCTCCATCCTGTTTACCCAACCGCCAGCTTTTCTTCCATGCATCTGTTTTTCTTTTAACCCATCCAATCTGCCCATTAATCTAGCTATCCACCCACACATTTATCAAACACAGAAGAGAGGGAAAGAAAATCGAGCTGTTTTCCTTCACTGGTGAGTTATCTTCATCTGCCGTATATTATCCAGTTTGGTTTATTTCTAATGAAGGATCATGCACACAGCCTAAGTGTTCATGTCAGTGTCTTTGGTTCCTGGCATCTTCACCAAGACTGTGCCGGGTTGGAAGTAGGTGACTGTCACTCACATCTGTCTATTCGCTGATGTTTCTCAAGACAGTGTATTAAGGAGCACTGTTCTGACGTCACGTGAGCATCAGCTCTGAAGACGGATATCAGTCACTCTCTGTAATTCCACAACGCGTTCTCCTCCACAGAAGGGAACCCCCATCCCCCCAAGAAAAGGGGCTGTCCCCCAACTCCTGCTCTCCCCCCTCCAGAGACCAGTACCCTACATTATGTTTTTGCAACCTGCCTATTTCAGACATTTCAAATCAAGTAAATGAAACAATAGGATTCCAGGCCACATCACGCCCAGACTTTTGGTGTTCATGTTTAACGGCATCATTTCCTTTACTGAGGTCCGTTGTTTCTTGTGTGGATGCATGCCACTGTCTCAGTCCAGTCCGAGGGGCTCCTGGGTCACTGGTAAAGCCCATTTGTTCGGTGTCATCCAACTACCGTTTGATCCTCATATCTTCTGATAAGAAACCATTTGTTGATCTTATTGAGGCCACCTGAAATGGAACCAGTCACTTGTGAAGCTCCTTTGCCTTTTGACTGATTACTCTGAGTCTGGGAATGGAAATTGTTGACTGTTAAACCAAAGTTTGGGAGTTTCTGGGTGTTACTTCTTCCCATAGCCCCATCTCCTTTCTTTCTCTCTCCTCCTTTTGGGAGTCCCATGGTGTGTGTGTTGCTATGCTTGGCCGTGTGTCCCAGGTGCCTGATATGTTGTTTGTTTCCCTCCATCTTTTTTTCCCCAGTGTTCCTCAGATTACACACTTTACTGACACATTTTCTAGCTCACCGGTTATTGTCTTCTGTTAGCTCTAATTGGCTAGGGAGTCTCTCTAGTGAACCTTTCATTACTGTTAGCATATTTTCTAACTCTAGACTCTATACAATGGCTTCAAATCATTTCTCTTATTGTGGGCAGATGCTTACTTAAAATGGCTTCTTTTAGTTCTTTGAGCATGCTCAAAATAGCTGGTTTGACATGTTTGACTAATAGGGGCCATATCTGGGTCAACTTCCCCTGCTCCCTAATGTTTGGGGCATACTTTCTTGTTTCTCTTCATATCCCGTTTATTTTTTTTTGTTTTCTTAAAAGTATCTTGTTATTTATTTTTAATTATGTGTATGCACTTATGTGTATTGTGATATATGTACACAGTGCAGTTGCCTGCAGAGTCCAGAAGAGGGCTTCCAGTCCCCTGGAGCTGGAACTATAGGAGTTTGTAGGCTGAGAGCGGAAGTGGATCCTCTGGAAGGGCAGTGAGTGCTCTTCACCTCAGAGCTGTTTCCCTAGCCCCTTTGTATGCTTTTAGCACAACAGTGTGCATAATGTAAATCAATTCTAGACATAAAACCCCCCTTCCAAGTCCATTCTTGTTGCTGTTTATTGTAGCAATTGTTTCCTATTTGTTTCAAAGGAATTCTTTAACATCACAAATGTCTTCCTGTCTGGAAGATGCCCCAATCTTTGCAGCTGGTCACTGCATGCGTATTGCACCTTGCTATCCACACTCAACTAGGCAGTCTATCATTTTGGCTCACCCTTCATTTTCTGTTTGTGAACCCCAAGACCGGCTGGCAGCTAGAGCTCTGAAATGCCTAGAGATATTTTCCAAGCTGCCAAGAGCTTTACTCATGTCTGGGGACTCTGCATGCTTGAGATATGCTGGAAGTTTCCAAATCTCCTGTAAACATTTGGTTCTTTAGACATTTATTTGTTTATCTCTCTTTTGTCTTATCTCTTATCCACCCTCTGGGCAGCCAGGAAGTGAGGACACTTGCCTGTAATTGCATTTGGAACACACTCCCACACCTATAGGCAGAGTAAACCTCAATCAGTTGTGTGACCCCATGCAGGTCACACCGTGCTAGTTCTTCAAGAGATGGCTGTGGAGTTGTGAAGTTGTGAAGTTTGTGGTATTCTAGCTCTGGTTCTAGACTCCATTCTCTGCTCTGGATGGTTGTGGAGTTGTGAAGTTGTGAAGTTTGTGGTAATGACACATTGAACCCCGACCCCCGCCCGACTCTGTTCCTGTTTCCCTGGTTGCACTAATCTAGTCTGCGACCTTTCTAGACTACTGCTGAGCTGTAGGGTGGGCTAAAGGATGGGCCCCGTGCCAGGAAAGGTGTCACAAACTGGCCGTTCACATCAAGATTCTGCCATTTGTCTCGAATGAACTCTCCTCAGGGCACCATAGGGCTGCGGTTGCCAGAGTTCTAAAAGACCAGGACAGTGTTGAGGCAAGGGTAGATATGTAGAGGTACTCACTTTGTCATTTGGTTGGTACGGGCTTCTTCCTCTCTTCTCAGTTCGTACTCTTCAGCTTTGTGGTTAGTGTCTCAACTGTTATGTACTGCCCGAGGTGTTTCAGGATTCCGCCTGCCATTGTCTTGGCAGTTGTCATTGGGGAAATGATATTGGCCTTGGCTGAACTCCAAGTCAGATTAAATACAGACAGATTTTATAAGTCATTCTTTTGGTATTGCAGGAGGCAGATCAGATAAAGGCAATTCTTTGAGAATGAGTCTATGACTGTTGTTTTGAAATATGTCCTCTTGTTGTAGCCTGAGATAGCTTCAAACTCACAATCTTCCAGCCTTGGCCTCCTAAGTTCTGGATTACAGCTGTGAGCCACTATGCCTGACTGGGAATGAGGCTGTAAAGTGTTCCTGCCCCGTCCTGATTTCACTGCAAATGCTGGTTGTTGTTTTCCACAGCCATCCAGAGCAGAGAACGGAGTCTAGAACCAGAGCTAGAATACCACAAACTTCACAACTTCACAACTCCACAACCGTCTAGAGCAGAGAATGGAGTCTAGAACCAGAGTACCCTAGAATACCACAAACTTCACAACTTCACAACTCCACAGCCATCTAGAGCAGAGAATGGAGTCTAGAACCAGAGCACCCTAGAATACCACAAACTTCACAACTTCTAGCAAGACACAGTTCATTTTCTTTCATGTTTTGTTTCTCAACTATAAGGATTTATATTTTATCCAGAGTTAAAAGTGAATTGATTCTGACCATTGTTGGCAGGGTGTGTGTGTGTGTACTGTAAGGTGTGTGTGTAGTATCCGATAAGTGGGGTGTCTCTGTATGTGTGCAAGTGTGTGTATGATGTGAATATCGTGTATGATGTGTGCGTGTGTGTGATGTGATGTGATCTTTGGGGTGTAGTTGTGTGTGTGGAAGTGTATGTGGTGTGTGGTATGTATATAGCATATGGTGTGTGTATGTGAAAGTGCATGTGAGGGTGGGTGGGTGTGGTATGTGCAGGGTGTTTGTGTGTGTGTATGAAAGCGTGGGTGTGGTATGTGTGGGGTATTTCTGTGTGTGTATGAAAGCGTGGGTGTGGTATGTGTGGGGTATTTGTGTGTGGATATGAAAGCGTGGGTGTGGTATGTGTGGGGTATTTGTGTGTGTGTATGAAAGCATGGGTGTGGTATGTGTGATATATTTGTGGTATGTGAGGTATGTGGGGCATATTTGTGGTGTGTGTATGTGGCATGTGGAAGTGTGTGTGGTGTATGATATGTGGTATGTGTGTATGATATGTGTAAGTGTGTGGTATATAGTGTGTGCTATATATACATGGGGTGTATGTGTGTGTATTTGTTTGTGCCTCTGTGTGTGGAGTGTATGATGTGTGGTGTGTATGTGTGTATGTTTTATGTTTATGTATGTGTGTGTGATGTGTGGTGTGTGTTACATATATCTGTGTGAGTGTGAGTGTGTCGTATGGTATGTGTGGTGTGTGCGTGTGTATGCGTGTGTATTGGGGATTAAATCTGGGCCTGGAAATCTAGTCATAGTTGTTTTTAATGAAGAAATGAGTTTTTAGGGGTCCTCATCTCTCCCCCCGTCTTCACCTGGCAGACAGCAGGGATATAAACCCCTCTTCTTTTGCACTGACAGAACCCTTCCCTCTCTTCTTTCCTTCTTCCTCCATGCTAGCCAACTGGACACAGCCCTTCAGTGCTGCCAATACCATCAAAAGATTCCCATTCCTTCTGAGCCGGGGCACCACTGTGCACGTCCCCATGATGCACCAGACGGAATTGTTTGCTTTTGGAGTGGACAGAGAGCTGGATTGCTCTGTGCTGCAGATGGACTACAGGGGAGATGCCGTGGCCTTCTTTGTCCTCCCTGGCAAGGGCAAGATGTGGCAGCTGGAGAAGAGTCTGTCAGCCAGGAGGCTGAGGAAGTGGAACCGCTCACTCCAGAAAAGGTGCGCACTGCCGTCGGTTTGCTAGGAGCTGTTCAGCCAAGGATGGGGAATGTGGTAGCCGCTATCAGTAGTGAGTCCTGTGTGCCGAGCCTCCGCTGCCTGCAGGATGGTGAATCTGATGCGGTGTTCACACGGCACCACATGAACTCCACCGTCACCTGGTACACAGCTTCATCATCCTCGGCTTCCCTCCCCCCCACCTTTCCCAAAGGGAAACTGGTTCCTTGAGGATAAGTGAGTGTATCAGTTACCTTTCTGTTAGGTGACAAAACACCGTGATCGAGGGAAGAAGTCAGTCACTTCTATTTACAGTTCCAGAGGATTAAGAGCGCATCAGGGCAGGGAGGCATGGCAGCAAGTGGTAGGCATGGCAACCGGAACAGGAAGCTGGGAGATGTACCAAATGCAAGCCTGAAGCTGAGAGTGAATTGAGAGAAGGGTAAAACTTTAAATTCTTTTTTTTAAAATTTGGATTTATTTATTTTTATGTGTATGGGTATTTTTTCTGAATGTATGTCAGAATACCATCAGATACTCTGGGACTAGAGTTACAGAAAGTTATAAGCTGCCATGTGAGTGCTGGCAATGAATCCCAGGTCCTCTGGGAGGGCAGCCAGTGCTATTAACCCCTGTGCCATCTCTCTAGCCCAATACTTTTAATGTTTTATAATATATGTCTTCTTCCAATTTTTTCTTTTTTTATTAATTTTATTGAGCTATACATTTTTTTCTGCTCCCCTTCCTTTCTCTCCCCTCCCCTTCAACCCTCTCCCATGGTCCCTGTGCTCCCAATTTACTCAGGAGATCTTGTCTTTTTCTACTTCCCACGTAGATTAGATCCATGTATGTCTCTCTTAGGGTCCTCGTTGTTGTCTAGGTTCTCTGGGAAAACTTTAACTTCTTGAGGTCCATCCCAGTGATGTCCTTCCTCCAGCAAGGACGTCCCCATAACCTCTCCATGCAGCACTGCCAACCGGGGGACCAAGTGTTCTTTTGCCTGGGCCCCTGGGGGACATTTCTTATTCAAATCAACAACAGTGAACCACCCAAGGCCACACATGCAAAGCTATTCTGTCACCATGGTATTATATCCAAGTAGAGGTCACCCCAGAAGCCAAGGTGATGTTGAGTTTTATGAAATTACATTTGTAAAATCAGGAAAGCAAACCAATCAAGGTCCTGGCGCTCACTTGTAAAGTGAGGGCCACAGTGTCACTGAGTCACTGGACTTAGAGGTTGCTGAAGCCACATTTCTCCTTAGAAAGTGGTAGAGAACATGGGGCAGTTGTAAGTGCCTAATGAACATCAGCTAGCAGCAATATTGTTAGCTCTGCACAGACTGTAGAGAATGAGGATATTAATTATATGATACAAAAGAGTACTGAATATTTGTCTCAGTCTCCTTATGTGGTTTCCCTGTCATCTTCATCATCCTCAGGTGTTGGTCATCTAAGAGGAAAGAAAAGATAAGTCTGAGAATAAGAGTCATTTAAGCAAGACAAGGGCCAATGTCCCAGGAAGGCAGGCAAAGTGCGCAGGAGCTCATGAGCAGAGGGAGCTTGCATCCGGAAGGGGAGTGCTTCAAGGGGGCAGTGGTGATTGATCCAGTGACAAACATAGGCTTACAGTGATGGCCAGGGTCTGGGCTAGACGTTTCCAGGTTCACGGCCTCTTATTCAAATGGAATACTATAGAGATTTCAAAAGAGCAAGGAAACTTTCTTCAAAGCAAAGCAATAATACAGAACAGAAAGCAACAGGCTGGCAAGGTTGGTAGTGGGCCACGCAAATAGAACTACTCAAACTACTCAAAGGCCCAGTTGTTTGAAGCATCCTTTTATGAGGTTCAAGAGGAGGAGGAGTTTGATTTCTAAGGGCATAGCAGGGGTGCTTCCCTGTTTTGATTGATAGATTAGGTCAAACGAATCATTTGTTTGTTGCTCATATCTCTTCTTTATGATGATTCTCACTTTAATCATATGCATACCTAATTGTGCACAGACATAAGTTGCTAAATAGGGAGTTCTCCTTAAAAGTTCACAGAGTTTGTATTATTTATATGTATCCCAAACCAGTCTAGGCTAGACAGGCCCATTGCTCATAGTTCCTGATTGTGCTCTGGGACATGTTATCAAAGGGTTCTTAAGGGAAGTAAATTGTTCCATTGATTAAAGCAGATGTATGTGCAGCTCCATGCAGGTCAGGGATCCTAGGTGGCCAACAGGTTGCTAGGTACATTGTTTGGAGGGGATGGTGTGCATAGCCCAGATCAAGTGGAGTCCCATATCATTGAGCTGATCCCTATGCTTGCCTCAGGTGGGACATGGACACGTAGAGACCAGGGGTGGGCATTTCTGATGGAGGTAACATGACTGACAAAGATGGAAGGTGAAGAATCAAGAGACGCCTTAGGGTTCCCTTTCTTCTCTCGCTGAACCAGCGCAAGGTGAAGGAAGAAGACATGGTTTGGGGGAGGCTGAAGGAAGGTAGAACAGACAGAACCAGAGAATGCAGAGACGCCCAGGTCAGCAGGCATCATCTGTGGTACTAGGGTCAAGGAGGCTTGACAGAAGAAGACTGGGATACCTCTCCAATGTCTTGTGCTTCTATATCTGTGGGAAACTAAGCGTATAAATATCGACAAGCACGACAGTTGAGCTTAACCATCTGTAAAAATGAGAGAAATATCGCTGAACATATCCAGGATAGGGGCTCATGGTAAATGCTCAATATAAATGGATGGTGCTTGCTCTGGAGGAAGGAAACTATTGCAGAAGAAGATAACATGCCAAAGTCTAGGTTTGTGCTATCCAATATGGTAGCACTGGCCACATGTGGTCATTTATATTTGAGTTAAGTAAAAAAATAAAATAAAATAATTGGAAAGCGAGATAGCTCAGTGGGTACCAGCTCTTGCTTCAGATCCAGACAACCTGAGTTTGACCCCCAATATCCCTAAGTTATAAATGGAGAGCTGACTCCCAAAAGTTGTCCTCTGACCTACACAAACACACATACTCACACCCACTTTTTATTGCACTCGAGACACCAAGCCTCATCAATCAGTCAATGTAAACAAATAAATTAATAAAAGTAAGAGTTCAGCTCCTTGTCTACTGTAGGATTGTGCCAGATTTTTCAGGAGTCACATGTGGCCAGTGGCGGTCATATTGGACAAGATGGGTGTAGGTATTTTCCCAGCAATGGTAATACATTCTGGGGGGTTTTGTTGCTATGGGAGATTGGCGGAGCTGTTTGTCTCAGGAAGTCCTGCTGGGCACAGCCAGGTTATATGGCTGGTAGGTGAGCTATCATCACTTCCTAATGTCAATCTGATCTCTGCTGTGGTACCCATGCTGAGCCATTATCTCATCTCTAGTTTTTACTTGAATTATAAGGTGCTTCATTCTGATCCCCAGAGACGGACTTGCTCAGCTGGGAGGCTCGTAGACAGAGCAGCCTGGTGGTTTGGGGCTGGCATGTGGGGTCGGCTTCAGCAGTCACTAACGTGCTGGAGAAAGCAGAGTCTCCAAAACGCCACATGGAAACTGAGATGGAGGCATTATGACCCCAACTGTTCCCTTTCTGTTCTCCATAGGTGGATCAAGGTGTTCATTCCCAAATTTTCCATTTCTGCTTCCTACAACCTGGAAACTATCCTCCCCAAAATGGGGATCCGTGATGCCTTTGACGCAAATGCTGACTTTTCTGGAATTTCAAAGACACGGTTCCTGCAGGTTTCTAAAGTGAGTTGCTAGAGATGTTTGTAAGAAAATCCGTGCTGGAAGACAGCTAACAAAGGACTCTCATCTTACTGAGAAGGTGGCAGACTATAGAGAAGCCAAAGCACTTAATGGCCAAAGGAAAGGCCGAGTGTCATGGCTGCCAGGCCTGGGCTGTCATGGCCACCACAATCTAACTCACAGTACCCATAATCCCTCTTCAAGCAAATAGTCTGTGCTTCTTTGCAAAGGAGTTCTGTCGCCAGCAAGCAACACGGTTGCCACACACCTGCAGTGGAAGAGCAATGAGCATTGGGCTTCACTTCCTCCCCCGCACAGTTGAACTCCCAAGCAGGTGTAAAGACAGTCACTGCCAGGTGCCTTGTGTGCCTGTGGATGGGGAGTTTGTCCTGAAGTAGGGGAGGAGTCTGGGTATAAAATTCCAGATTTTTTGTTTTCTTGTGAGGAACTGTTGAATTCCCCCCTTCCGATATAGTGATTGCTGCATCTGAGGACCCTTTTATCCTGGCGGGTGACCCAGGCATTCCCATCCCCCACATAGGGTCTCCTTGTTCACTGTCTAGCCTCTGTCCACATTCAAGTTCAGATCCATTAGGTTTTTGGTCCTTGACTTAATGTTTTAATTTGATAATGGACTGTGATGGTCAGACGTGGTTCTGGGAACATTTTTGTCACTGGTCCTCAGGGAAGAAAGGCTGAAAGGTCCCCACGGGATATGATGAACCCAGTAGAGCTTTACCCAAGGGGAAACACTCATAAGCACCTGGGAAAATGAATGCCTGTCCTCGCAGGTGGTTCCCAGCCCATCCCGCAGCTTGGCCGTTGGTCGCAGGCTGACACCTCAGCCCTATAAGAGAAAGTAGCAGCAGTCTGGCTACTCCAGGCTCACGTCACAGCTTTTGTGGGAGTCACTGACATCTGCCCCACCCCTTTTTCACAGGCCGCTCACAAGGCTGTGCTGGACGTCAGTGAGGAGGGGACAGAAGCCGCGGCAGCCACCACCACCAAGCTTATAGTCCGCTCAAAGGACAGTCCCTCTTCTGTCATCTCCTTCAACCAGCCCTTCCTGATACTGCTCTCGGACAGAAGCACAGAATCGATTCTCTTCCTAGGGAAAGTCGAGAACCCCACGAAGATGTAGGTGGGAAGTGAACTCTTGGCTGGTCCCACACTGGTGACGCAAGAAATAAGGCATGTATTGGATGGTGCTTGCAGGGTGATGTCAAGACTTGCTTCCTTGCTTGAGGCCCACTTGACCCTAACAGGGGCACATTTGCCTCAGGGATGGCACGCCGAGCCTGGTCACCCCAACAGTGGTCCCTCTTACCTGTTCTCGTAGCTTTTCCAATAGTGTGGCAGAGCAGGCGGGGTTCCATCCCTCAGAGCTCTTGGGAAGATGCCACACAGAGCTCAGAGCCCTTTTACTTTTATTGCTGGCTTCCAGCACTGTATTCAATAAACCTGAGATGTGAACACAGTGACCACTGACCCCACCACACCCCATCACCAGGGTCCTGTCTGAAAATGAGACATTGCTCACCTCTGAGTGGCTGGGTCGTCAGTCGTGATTCATTTGTTCAGCCCGTTGAGCACTTCAAGGGCAAGGTTCCTGGCATGCTGGGTCTAGATGGGAGAGAGACCATCCAATAGGGATGAAATGACACTGTGGATAAAGACGTGACAAATTTGGGTAAGTGTCATGGAGGCTGCATAGGACAGTCAGGACACTCACAGGAGAGGCAAGAGTGTTATGGGGTTCTGCAGAGGGACAGTGGGAGGGTCCTATGGCTGGAGCATCGTCTGCCAGAGATGCAAAGGTAGAGACTGGCACTTGGGTAAATGGAGAGGGGATTGCATAGGAGTGCACACTTCCCAGGAAGACCACCTAAGCCAGGGAAGGGATGGGAGCAGCAAACCCCCAGGGTTTCTGGGGCAGAAACATAGCAAGTGTCAATGCAGTATGGGTTGTAAAGACCCCTTCAAATGCAGCCACCTTTCTGGCCCTGTGACACAGTCCTCCAGCATGCAGCCTCTCCCTGGCTGTGGCTGTTTGTAGTGACAACAGTCTGGTGTAACCTGAAAGCCACACTGACTATCCTGAGACTTGGAGACTCCAAGGCAGAGGCAGCTCATCACCTTCACCTCATTCCCCACTGTCCTTTCTGTGCCCACTGCCAGGTGATCCATGTGGGCTCCTGGCCACTTCATTTCTCAACACGGATGTGTCCTGTACAACCTCCAGCAAAGCTGGAGTTCATTTTCTGGAGGTGCTAGGGCCCCACCACCCCATGTATGTCACCCAGGGGCCCCATGCTGGCTTTTCCCAAGCTGGTTTTGCCATTTTCTGCTACATAGAAAGAAACAAAACAAAACAAAAACAACAACAACAACAATAACAACAACAACAAAAAACCTTATCCTGGGGACTGCCACAGGCTTTCAAAAGTAAGTTGGGTGGGGTGCCCTCTGCTGGTCAGGAAGCAAAATGCAGGTAGGAAGACTTGAAGGTTGCATCTGTTGTGGATAGGAATTACTCTCCCCCATGAACTGGCCCAAGACCTCAAACTCATCAACTACAGAATGTCAAGAGTGACTAAGGTTGGCATGAGTGTCTCACCCAAGACGACCAACAGTATTCTAAGGCAGATGTAACTAATGGAGCCCAGGTGAGTAGAGCATCAAAACAAACAGACAACTACAGATTCCTGGTTCTGAATCCAGAGCTCCAGGTGCTGCCTGTTCATACAATTCCAGAAGCACCTGTACGATGTTTCAGACTGTGATGGTCGGACTGATTGTCAGTTAGACAAAGAGAAGCTGCTGCGTGTCTTCGAGGGGTTATGTAGATGAGGTCCATTGAGGTGGAAAGGCTTAAGGTGGAAGGGTGCCATTCTTTGGGCTGGGGTGTCTGACTAAATGTGAAGGAGAAACCCAGACATGATTACTCACTCCTCTCTTCTTACTGGCTCCGGATGCAATGTGACCCCTGCCTCTAGCTCGGCCACTGAGACTTTTCTGAACTCTACCTAGAGCCGTGAGGCAGAAGGAACCTTCCCTTTCTTTATCTGGTTTTGCCAGGCTGATTTTTGGTCACAGCAATAAGACAAGGAGCCATCACTGTAGCCAATCTCTGCATCTCACACACCTGACGTTTCCTCAACGGAACGTCTTTCTTTCTCCACGTAACCACTGGCTGTGCTTGTTGTATATTCTGCTTGGCCAGGGCTTGCAGAATATGTGCTCTCCAGTGCTAACCAGCCTTCAGGGTGGATGGCTGAGCTGGCTGCATGGTAGCTACCTAAGCACCTTAGAATGTAAATAAAAACAATGGCCACACATTCCTGTCTGTGCAGGAATATTTTAAAGAGCATTGTAGAGCATGTGGGCACCCTGCCCAGGGCACCAGGCATTTGGAATTTCTAAGTAGATGTCCATTCTTCACTACCTACTCAGTGAATCAGTCTGAAGGCATTTAACTAAGCTGAGTACCTACTATGGGCAGAAGCAGCCCCGAGGCTGGGGTGTGCTGAAGAATCCCTCCTATATTACGAAGTTTGCGGTGAGGCAGGAGGAGAAGAAGGCACCGGAAGATCATCAAGTGCAGGAACATGGCTTCAACTGTGTCTCTGGCCTGCAGGACATGGGTAAGAGCTGCGTCTGCGGTCTGACACTGGGAACCTCACATGCAATGCAGGTACCTAGCATACAGGCAAGAGGCAGAAGGGACCGAGCTCAGGATGGAGGATTTACAGAGGGGGTTTAGGTTCAGGCTTTCTCGGGCAGAATGGAAAGAGAGTCCTGCCCACCCCTGACCGTGCACGCTTTGGGACTCTGTTTAATCTCCAGGAGCTTGCCCCCCCCGAAAGAATCCATGGCGTCCATGCCATTAGGTTGTCGAATGAGCAAACACACTATGAATTCTGAGGAAGACTCACCCCAGATAATTGGTGCAGTATACACTGCCTATGTATACGGCTGCTCTTATCGCAGCTAACGCTTGAAAGGTGGGAAGCAAGGATGTTTCTGATAAGCTTATTCCCCACCCGGCAGCTGTGGAGAAAGGCAGGCATTTATGCAGAATGCCATCCTGACTTCTGCCCACCACCCACATCCCCACTTCCCTGTGCTCAGAGGCATCTATGACACCTCACACCCGGCATCCTCCGTCCTACCTGGAGCTCAGAACTGGCTGCAGAAGAGGGTGCCCTTCTGCTCCGTGGTGCGTGATTGCTTTCTGATGATAACACACCCCACTCTGCAGCCAAAAGGAGCCCTCGAATGAGTTTGGGGGACAATGATAAGGTCACCTGCTTTGTGATGGCTGTGAAGATTGGTGTGATAACACGGCGCAGGTGTGTGGCACAGGGTCCAGTGTGTGGTACAGGCTCTGCTCCGCACAGGGGTGCCACTGTTGCTGTCCAAAACCACAAGCCATTTGTCCAAAGGTGACCTATAAGTCACATTTCCTTCCTCCTCTGTCACAGGTGGCCATGCCAAACTGTGGAAGAAAATGTGAGCTTCTTTTATTATTAATCAAGTTTGTTCTTAGACAATTTTGTATAAGTATACAATGCATTCTGCTCTCTCTCTTTCTCTCTCTCATCCTTTTACATTTTCTTCCCACTCCAGTCAGCACCCTTTCTTCTTTTCAAGTATTTCCCCAAATATTTACAAGTTCCTATTTTGTTTCATGTCCCACGGAGTTTAACTAAGGCCATCTGTATGACCCCGAGTTTGGAACAAACTCACCACCACAGCCTGGCACACTCACCAGTGGGTACACAGCTGGATAACATGCCATCAATAGGTCATCAAAGTGAGAACGTGA
>PVIU01017202.1:0-42599 GCA_004026605.1 Ondatra zibethicus
TATATATACATACACACATAAATGTATGTATTCTGACACACACACGTTTGAGACAGAAATCAAAGAAAAAGAGGTCCTAAATTTGAAAGAGAGCATGGAAGGATATATGGGAGGATTTGGAAGGAAAAAAAGAAAGGGGAAAGTACCTGAATTATAATTTCAGAATTAAAAGAAATAATAATAAAGAATGTTAGTGGTTACCTATCTGCAATAAATGCCTGGACTGAGAAATTATATCTAGACAAAAGGACAAAACTGGCCCTTTGCTGTAAATACACATCTTAGAAATCTCTGAAAATTCCAAATAACATGAGGCTCAGTTTACAGTGGTTTTCATTTTGTCATTATAATTTGTAATGTGAGCTAAGAATGAAATTACTTCTGCTGTATCTTATAGCATGATGACATAAAAGAATAACAGTTAGCAATTAATAATGGAAAATTTCCAGTTTCTTAGATCTACAGCATATTGTCAAATAACTTTTCCTTTTCCAGACTTCTAACCTAGAGCTTCCTTGGAGGAAACAGGGACGAATTTAGGAAACTATGTTCATTTAAAGGATTCCCTTTTAAGCTGACACCTGCTTACAAGGCCCTGGAAGGAGAGAGTGCTTTTCATGTCACTTGTGACTCTATCGCTACAGCTATTCATCTTTGACGTGTTCGCTGGCTCGGACTTCTCTGTCAAAACGTTTGAAAATTTGCTCTTCTAAAGGGAATTTTTTATGCCAAGTTATACCTGGTAGTACTGTAAATTGATACTGGCTCAGAAAAGGACATGATAAAAAATTATATGCTTTTATTCTTCTAGAAAAAGTTATTACAATGATATTAGTCCTGGAAGTAAAAGTTTATGCCCCAAAATATGCTTCCAATGTTATGTGTAATTTCTTTATAACTTAAACATGATAAAAGGGAGATTGTGGATACCAAACTGAGGATATAATAGGCCCAGCTTCAACAGAAATGTTACAAAAGGATTGACGGGGGGGCGGGGGGGGCATGATGATACTCCTATGATCCCAGTACTCAGGACCACAGGGTTGAGGTCAGCTTTGCTTATATAGCAAGCCCTTCTTTCAAACAAATAAACAAAATACAACCAAAAACAAAGCAATAGCAAGAAAAAGAACACTGTACACCATGGAATGTGTTTACCTATGGATGGATATGCAAACGAGTCTTTGCACACCATGGAATGTGTTTACCTGTGCATGCATATGCAAACGAGTCTCACAGGCACTTCTCAGATCACGTACTTGAGAAAAGCGGAAGGATGGAAATGAGAAGACAGATCTTTTCTCTCACAGCTATGCGTGATTTTAACATATTTTGAAAATATCCCTTCGGCGTGTTATTCCAGGAGTGAGAGGTGGATTTTCTGTTCAAATTTAGAACTAAAGAGAAAAAGGGTGAGATAAAACAAAACAAAACAAAAAAACAAGACCACCCTCCTCTCTTCTTTATTAACTGGGGAACATATTAGAAATCCCTAAGCCAGGATGACTTGAATAGTTCCCTCTAGAGTTTAAAGCGAGCGAAAATGTCTAATCCACTAGAATCAACTGTTCCTTTGGGGCCTTCTCATCTAAATAACTTTTCTTGTTTTCTGTGCATTAAGATTTTGTTTCATAGTTTTGGCATTTTGATGTTGTTGGAAACATGATTTTGATCACTTTGCTTTCTTTAAATTTCAACCACGTTAAAATTTTGGCTGTTTAATCAATTTTCTATTTTTTAAGGAGATGGAGTTTCTTTTGTTATAAATGAAAGGTTTACTCTTGTTTTGTTTGTTGTGGTTTACTTATTTATTTTTGTTTGTTTGTTGCTGTAACTGAAACTTCACGTCAGGTCACAGGTTATACTGTGTGCATACATTACTGTCCACTCAGCATTTTCAAGTCCATACTTTGCTATGTTGAGAACTGGGTTGACAGCCTGGGTCTTATTAATAAGAAACATACGTGGCTTTGTTTTTGTTTCTTTCTTACTTCATTATCTCTACATAGATTTTCTTCACTGCTTAGAAATATAACTATGTTCACTACAAAACACCAACTTTGATTTAGAACATCTGCCTTGCATTTCTGATCCTCAAAGAATAATTCAGCATGGAACATTTTTTTCCTAGTTATTTAAAAACTGATGTGTGGTACAATTATAAAGTTGCTCTAAAGAGCAAGTCTCAGCATATTCTTAATCAGAAGAAAATGTGATTCCTTCCAACAAATGTGCTGTTGAATTTCTTTCTGCCTTTGTCATGAAAACTGCTGTGAACAGATAAAACTTGGGGACTTTAAAACTTCTCCCTTGTGACTCATAAGAGACCTTGTTCCTGCTCTATACGTCGAAGGTCTTAGGAAACAAATTGGATCCAGGACCTTTCCAAGGCCGTATAGTTGAATGTCTCACTACCTACACTCAGCATTTGTCTTAAAGGTAGTCTTCAGAAATCTCCACTTGTTATGAGGGCCCTTGTAGGGGCTTCTTACATCAGTAAATAAACTCGAATGAAAGGCCTACTTTGTGCTCCACGGGTCCTTGTCCCCTCCTGTAGGCTACTTTCATACCAGAAGCAGGTGAGATAGACATACATGTTTCTAAGGGTCTGATGAGAAGAACGGAAAACCCTTCACTTACAGCCCTGACATCAACTGCTATTAAATAAATCTCTAGAAATTTTTGAATTTCATTCTTTGGAAAATTAAATATCTGCTATTGACTGATAGAGGTAAGAAGTATAGTCAATGAAAGCAGGAGGCTAGAAGCCACAGAAAGTTACTTCTAGCACTCTGGAAACATAACAAACTATACAGTCTTCACACAGAACAAAACAGGTGACATACCTGTGTCCATATTAATATAAAAAGAGATGTGAGTTTGTTTCAGTACAGGTGAAGTCTCAGGAAGAGCAAGGCAAGGGCACTGTAGAAACTGGATGGGCAGGTAACACAAAGTCTTAAACAACACAGGCCTGGTGCCCCGAGGGAGAAGATTGTAGTGGCATTTCATTTGCATTTTAATAAATAAAGATTGTCTGAGGATCATAGAAGTATAACAGCCACACTGGCCAGCCTTAAAGACCAAACAGTAATGACACACACCTTTAATCCCAGTAGGTACAATGACATACACCTTTAATCCCAGTAGCCCCTCTAGTTTGTCCAAGAAACCAGGTAGTAGTGGTGCACACCCTTAATCCCAGAAATAGAGAGGATTAGAAAATGGGAAGAGACAGCTCTCAGTCACCATCTCATTCTGAGGTTTCCTGGAGGCAGGATCGCCATTTTCAGATTGAGGTCAAGGCAAGAGCCAGTAGCTGACTGCTTTGCTTTTCTGGTTTTCAGGTTGAACCCCAATATCTGTCACTGAGTTTTTATTAATTAATCCTGCTTCAAGGAACAGGGAGGAGCAATAGTACAATAGGCTGACAAGCTCTAAGGGAGTAAAATTACTGAGTGCTCTGCTGTATAGGTGTGTGCTGCTTCTAGTTCAGCGCCATTGCTCAAGCTTGTTTTACGCAACATCATATACACATAATGATGAACCCAGTCCTGAAAATTTAAAATCCAAAAAATTTAAAGATGCCTATGAAAATTGAACCAATTACCAAAAGTTACAAAAAATACTGTGAAAAAAAGTACAAGAGGCTAGTTTATGTAAAAAAAAAAAAGAAAAAAAGAAAAAAATCAGACAACAAATCATAAATGCAGCACTAGTCATGGGTAGGCTAACTGTTACTCCTTGTAACCTATATTTCCACTCGTGAGCCACTCCCTCATCCAGGTCCATTATAACCAACTGAGAAACCATTTGTAAAATTCAAAGTGATACAAAAAGTACCAGATAATAATGATTATTCATCTTGCCTTCCACCTCTACAGCATTTATTTGTATTACCCTGAATTTGAGCTTTTATTCTTCCCAAATGAATTGGTTGGGTTCACATTTTCTTTTTGTTCTTCTTGCAGGAATCCAATCCAGGCATATCAGACAGGTCAGGGATGAATGGAAGGCGATGGCTCCTTGAAGTATAAGTACATAGGAAGCTTCACATGGCGCCCAGCATGGCCGGCCTTTCTGATCAACCTCTAAAGGAATGGGCTGAATGGTCTTGTTTTTTCTCTTTTGTAGAAACACATGCAGTAAGAAATCCCTCTCAGTTGGCCACATCCCAACTCCTGGCATTGTTCTGTAAAGCACCGTATGACCACTGTGTTATCTGAAGCTTTTTCTTGTAGCTTTTAAATAAAATATCTCCACTATGCACAGATTTACATGACATTTGATTTCACCTCACAGTTCATTCTTTCCTCTCTTTCTCCTCTCTTTCTTTCTCTAAAAGATTGCCTAACTAGAGATCTGTACATTCCACAATCTCCTAACAAATGGCTCTAGCTGTATATCATTGCATGTTATGTGTTGTCATTAAACAAAGGCAGCCCAGGTTCCTGCATCTGGATGTGTGGGAGTTCTCAAGATAAGCAGTACCCTGCTTTACCCATAAAATGGAGAAAATATTGGAGGACATTAGTGCAGCTGAAAAGAATTGGCATCAACCTTACTGTATATTACCATGAGCTCTGGTCTCTCAGCTTCTCTGTGTCTCTGTCTCTCCCCTTCTCACTTTTCTCTCCTTCCGTGCTTTCTCTTTCTTTCATCATCACTGACAGATTCCATCACATTCATATCTTAAATTTCACCTTCTTTTGTGTCCACAAAGTTCAGTTGATCCCACATGAGGGGGCTGTTTATCACAAAGATGCAACTGATTTCTCATAATGAAATAACTCTTAGGAAATGTGCTTCTGAGTTGATCACTGTAATCAATATATTAATAGACTAAAGGAAAATGATCACATCAATTGATGTTGATATTGAAGAAGAGTCTGGCAGAATTCAATTCATCTGTGATTTTTTCAAAATTGGCTCCATAAAATTAATCATAGATGGTGAAGATTTCTTTTTCATAATACAATACACCTATGAAAATCCTGCAGCCAATCTAGTAAAAAAAATGAGTGGAATATTCAGTTTCAATACACTGTGAATGAGGTAAGGATGCCACCTCTTATGGATTGTAACAAGTGTTACAAGGCAAGGAACTGTAACAAATAAGGGTCACAGCAGAAAAGATGAATAAATTGCCCAAATTTGAGTATGAAAATCTCAAATTATCTCCAAAAGCATTCTCAGAATAGGTGAGTTTGGCCAAGGCACAGAATATAAGATAAGTGTCCAAAAATCAACTGCATTTCCATTCACTATCAATACTTGCAGGATGACTAAAATTGAATTTATAGTTCTTGTAACAAGCACTCAAAATGGCATAAGTACATGTATTTCTAATAGTACACATATAGGACCTCATGCTGAAAACCTTTAAATGCTGATGTAATCATCAAATAACAGCTAAGTAAATAAAAGCACATGCTGCTCGCAGACTAAAAGATATTCTCACCAACAATGTCCATCTTCTCTTAAATCACATTTAAAGTTGATATGGCTCCAAAGAAAATATCAGAAAACCTCTAAATATAAAAAATATTATTGCAAAGTTTGCATATCAAACTAAGAAAAACAACAGAAAGACTAGAGTGGGAGACACCATGATACCAGACCTTAAGACTTATTACTTAGCTACATTAAGGCAGACTCCGCGGGCCTGGTGAAAGGACTGACACATGGACCAATGGAGCAGGATAGTGGATCCAAACGTGGAGCCTCAGATGTGTGGGAATGCTAATGAACAAAGGCACACCAGTAAAGAAAAGGTGGCCTGCTCTACCAGTGGTGTTAGAGCAACTGTATACCCACAGACAAAGTAGTAGATTATCTCCCCTGACTCTTAACCTTACAGAAAATTAGCTCAGACTGATTATAGAGTTAGGAACAATACAAAATTACAAAAAAAGGTTAACCAGAAACACCTAAGAGAAAATCAACAGGAAGTCACACTCATTAACAGTTCTTAGCCATAACAACAAAATCATAATTCATAAGAGAATAAAATTAGGCTTCATATGATTTAAAGCTCTTATTCTTTGAAAGATCTTGTTTTTAAAAAGGATGAGACAGCATTTGAAAGGACGAGAAAATATTTGAAAGCCTCGCATCTGAAAATAGTCTCATGCAGAACACATAGAAACTCTAGAAGGCGCCAGTAACATACAAAATAAGTAACCAGTTAAAAATCCAATGAAGACAAGCAGACATTTTATTGAAGTGGGTATTTGGGTGACAAAAAGATAATTTTCCCCCAGTGATTTGGTAATTTGTTACAGAAAGACTCTACAATGATGCTAAAGTCCACAGATGCCTATAGCATTCCTATGAAATGGCACAGTGTTTAAACGCAGCCCATGGATCACCTCCTGAATATGTAAGTCATTGTTTTTTGCTCATAACACCAAATGTAACATTAGTCCTATGTAAAATGAAGGTTACATTGTGCTGTTCAGGTGATACCAACAAGCAAAAAAAATCTGTACAAATAACAGACACAAGCATTGTAGGCCTAAGAACACATGGGGCATCCATGGTTGACTAACTGGCACACAGAGAGCCCATAGGTGAACTGGGAAAGGAGCTAAGATAGGAGTGTGCATGTCTAGCAGGAATGAGGCCAATGGTTCAATCCCCACGACAGGAAAAACACAAAGGATCTATAATACAGAGGGCTGACTATGCATTAAAAAGAAAAACTAACAACACTATTCACTAAGTAAATATGAGTTAAGACTATGAGAGGGTATCACCACATAACTACTAAAAACACTAGCAAATATAATAAAGGTGAGTAAATTAAAAAATCATAAAGCCAGCAAGGTTAAAAGAGAAGTGTACAATTCTGAAAATAATATAGAAATGAATGAACTTCCCAAGTGCTGCTGGTGGGATTGCAAAAGCTATATATTTTATATGCATTCTGAAAACCCAGTACACTCTTAGACACTTCAACTGAGCTTGACCTTTGTTCCAGCAATCACATTCCTAGACATTTATCCACAGAAACCAACATTTATATCTTCAGAAAATATACACAAAAATGTTCCTAGGGACTTCATCTCTTTCTGGAAAAAGTGGAAACAAAATTTACTTTGCCTTTGGTTCCATGATTAAGCAAATTGTGCTGCATTCATATAATGGACTACTACTCTGCAGTTACAACACACATGCATACATTATAAAATAAAGCCACTAGCAGCTTCATTTTTTAATACTGTACTAGAGTCTTATAAAATATATAATTCAGAAGAACTGTTTGAAGCACATGTTGGACTTTCTGTAACTTTTTGTTTACAGCTTCCAGTGAATCAACAGTTATTTCAATGAAGATTTAAAATGTTCTTATAATTAATGTCAAGAACTGTTAGTCATATATGTGCATACCAGAACATGACAGAGGCTACTGTTAAACATGAAGATACATCCTCAGCGTATAACATATCCAGTTTCCAGCACAGGAAAGAAACAAAGTGCACAGAAAGAAAATTTATCTAGGGTGGCAGTTGTAGAGGTTCCCTGAATAGCTTTATTATTTACTTTTGCTTCTTGTAGATTACCAAGGACATGTAACATATTAGCCAAAGATTTTGCCACACAGAGTGGAGGTTCCAGTTCGTCAGATGTCATAAATATTCATGTGTAGTGGTTTCGATAAGAACGAACTTCATAGTTATACGCACACACACACACACACACGAATGCTTAGTAACCAGAGAGTGGAACTATTTGAAAGGATTATGAGATATGGCCTTGTTGGAGTGGGTGTGGCCTTGTTGGAGGAAGCGTGTCACAAGGAGTGGGCTTTCAGGTATCAAAAGCCCATGTCAGGCCCAATGTCTCTCTTTCTTTTTCTCTGCTTGCAGATCACAATGTAGTTCTCAACTGCTTCTACAGCACCATGCCTGCCATGCCTGCCGCTATGCTCCCTGCCATGATGATAATGAATTAAGCTTCTGAAATATAAACAAGCCCCAAATTAAGTGTTTTCCTTCGTAAGAGTTGCCTTGGACATGGGGTTTCTTCACAGCTTTAGAACATGGACAGAACACCATGATAGAATGGGTGGATGACAGAATATTGGATGCAAAGAAAAGCTCTTCCTCGTTTTTTTTTTATTAATTGTCTCAAGATCACATAGCTAGCATGTGTGAAGAGAAGGCTTGGATCCAAGGAGTATGATCCTGGTACTAGGCTAAGCAACACTGGCTTCCAATTATAATATAAAACATGCTAAGAATGGGCACAACAGCACAAAATTTACAGAGGAGAGCAGGAAGGTCAGGAGACTAGGGAGAATTTGACTATTTGTAAATGTTTTGAGCTAACCTTTAAATTGTTCTGGAACAGAGCAACCCTCTAAGCTATGGATCATACAATCAACTACCTAACATACATGTGGTTGGAGTTCTCATTCGTAAAGCAAAAATACAAACAGTGCAAGCTCTGACAGTAGCTATAAAATTTAAGTAAATTATACCCTTAAAGCACAAAAAGTCTCTAATCTGGATAAATCATTACTGTTATTATTTACTATTCACATATAATTTTATCATGATATAGATGCATTCTCCATTACTTTTCATTTTGTGTCATAAGGAAAAGCAATTTTCTCTGCTGAAGCATAATCTTCACAGTTCCTCCTAATGTTTACTTAATAATCTATCAAGTTGAGAAAGTGATTTGCTTTACCCGTATTCTCTAAAAATAAAAGTTTCATATTTCAATATTTAAATTATGTGTCTTTATATGTGAGATTTTTATAGTAGTTTACATATAATTTCTAAGGCTCTTTGCTACTGAAACAAAGTGTTTATATATAGTTTAAAACATGACGTCAAACTGTTTCTCAAAAGAATCTTTTTACTCTCATTTGCCATGTAATGAGGGCATATAACAATCTCTCCAACAAGACAAAACTATAATATATCTTAAAATATATAAAATGATGTGGCCTTGCTATATGCATATACTTTTCTTAAATCCTTCATAAATACCAGAAAATGAAATACTTTACCTCTTAAGAAATATTCTCTTTTTAAATGAAATTATTCTTGATATTATTTTGAGTACCTACAGATATTTTCTTTTTTCTTTTTTGTACCTTGATAAATCCCTCACTGAATATAATGCCTTCTCTTTTGCAAAACAGAATTTTATCTAGGAAGTGTAAGCAAATTTAAAATCATAGCACTCCAGAATCAGAGGCAGGAAGATCACGAGTGTAATACTAGCCTGGTCTATACAGTCAGTTCAGAGACAGCATGAGTTACATTGATCTTACATAAAAATAAAAGGATATAAATATGAGTGATGTCTTCATTGATAGCCTCTAGTTCATAAGGAAAGGGACCCTCCATTTCTGTGCCTACATAGAATGCATATGAAATGATAAGGAATAAAATCATAAATAGAGAACAGGGAGAAATACCGGGTCTTACAAGCCGGCAACGTTATCAGGAAGTGATCCCGTCTTGTTCTCATCTTGCTTAGGTTGCTTCGCTGGCTCTGCTTGTCCTTTCAGACTGCTTCAAGCAGTCTTCATGTCTCTGGAGGCTGGTTTTCTCCGCCCTGCTGCACACGGATCACTGCAGCTGCCTTGCAGTTTGTGCTTCAAAATCTAGTCTGGATGATTTCCTAAGTTAAGCAGCTACGGCATGTTAGTCAGCTTTCTGTTCTTTCCAAAAAATACCTATGAGTGTATAGGGCAGGATGATTTGTCTTCCTTATAGCTTCAAGGTTTCAGTCCATAGTCACTCTACCCCCTTGCCTCGGGCCTGTGGTGAATCTGTATAGTGTGCTGTGAATCCATGATAGAGGAAGCTGCTTCCCCTACAGCAGCCAGGAAGCAAAATAGAAAAGCAAATATTGGAGCCCTAACTTCCTTCCTCTAGTTCCCTCTCTTAAAGCTTCCACCACCTCCGAATAGTGTCACCTTTGTGGGGGTATTCCAGAATAAACCATAGTAATAATCTCTCTATTTAGCTCTATCTATCTGTCTATCTATCCATCCATCCATCCATCTGCCTACCTACCTATTTATTATCTGTCATTCATCTATCTACTTACCCCTCCCTCCTATACTCTAAGTCAGATTGGACATCTTTACTAAAGTGTTGCCTCTGGTAGTGACAGCTGCATCCGGGTTCTAATGGTATGGCTGCAATTGTTGTCTCCTAAACATTTTTGCTAGAGAGGTTCCTCTGAAAGGAAAACAAACAAAACAATATATGTATGTCTAAGAAAATTGAAAATTTTGAAAAAATTGAAATTGAAAAAAACAGCAATATTATGGTGGAGAATCTCTGTTTTCATAGGAGAGCGTCTCACTCTAGTGATGGTCTACCTTTGGACTGCGAGCATTGCACAACAATTGGAAACCCATATTGCTATTAGCTGTCCAGCTCCAAACAGCAAAGAAAACCAGAATTATAACCCAAGAGATGAGGGTAAAGATCAGACCTCCTGATTAGACAAAATGTTCTTTTTTCCAGTTCTCATTTTACTTTTTATTTTTAATTATTTTTTATTGATTTTTATTGAGCTCTACATTTTTCTATGCTCCCCTCTCTGCAAAATGTTCTTAACATAAAAATTAGTAGTAAAAACCCATCAACCTTAATATAAATCTTTTATTAATACTCTCTCATCAATCTGGAAAACTTGTTCTAGTATACAAATAAATAAAGTAAAAGGTTTTATAGGTTAAATAACATTGCCACAAGCAGATGCTTGGAAAATGGAACACTGAAACTCAAATTCTAGACCTTTGGTCTGTCTGTAGAACTCATTTATTTCCTCATTCCTGTCTAATTTTCGGCAACAAACAATACCAGGAGATACCCTGGAGTGTCACAGGGTCCCTTTGTAAGACATAGTAGCAGTGAAAGGGTCACTCAGTCCCCCTTTCCCTCATCCCCTTACAAGGCTGAAAAATAAAACCTGGTTTGTGAGAAGAAAAGCAGCAATCCCTCTTGTTGATGCTTTCCAGGAAAATGTTTATAAGAAGGCAAACACTGACCCTATAATGAAATTTCTCTATTATTGTGGATGCTACCTTCATTAAAAGATATATTTTTGTGTTGTTAGAAATTCTTGGGCCTCAATACATAGAGTGAACAGGAAAAAATTAAGTTATCCAGCCAAGTCATTCAGAGAAGGAGCAGAAATAATTGAAAACCACATGTTCTCTCTTACATGTGTAATCTAGCTAATACTATGTACATATAATTATATATAATATATAATACATGATGTATGATTAAATTGTATACTAATACTATGCATATATATATTATATGTGTGTGTAAACAAATGTACACGTGGGTACAGTATAACATAATAGAAGAGAATAAGAAAGGCTAAATGAAAGGGGGTGAGGAAGGAATGAAACAGATAGTAGAACAGGTTATGAAAAGGGAGATAAAGTCATCTGTGTTTCTGGCTCTAATTCTGACACAGATATTTTGGTTTTGGTGGTGGGGAAGGGTATAAAATATATTTGATACTAAAAGTATAAAGTTTGATATGAATCTCCCCAGTATCTTTTCCAAATGCCTACACTAAATGTATAGAAGTCCAGAGAGTTGTACAGATTTTGGGTTTGGTTAATTTTCATATGTGATGCTCCTAATTTGTAAGTTTTTATAATAAAGGTTATATAATTTTTTAAAAATACTATCTGAAAATATTTAGATTATTAGCATTTGGGCACACAGTGTAAGACGAGCTTAAAACACTGTCCATGGGCACATGAGCATTTAAAATGAACAATTCCAGATTAAAGTACAAGTAAATAAATCCACAACCACATTATTTTATTGGGTGTATCTTCAAACCTGCAATGTGCTCACATGTTCACGTGAACCCATGTGAGATCAAGGATTTTCAGTTCCCCATTTGAGTAAATACCAATTTGCATTTGTGATTAAAGGTTAGGGGGAAGTTGAATATCATGCTGGCTCTTCTCCTTCCACTTATCACTTCTTCCCATTATTCATTTCCAGGAAGGAACTAGAAGTCTGTTCTATTTAGGTAAGCGCATTTGCAATTTTACAAAATCATATTTGAAAGGCAAATGTAAAGCCATTACTACTTTCTCCTGATCTTCTCTGAACTTAGTATACCAGTGCGTGTACATGGGTTGTCGCTGATCTTCATGAATGACTGTGATCAAGACCAGCAATGTGATGGCTTCAGGCTTAATGAAGATCAGGGGCTGTTCAAGCAAGAAAGATGGAGAAACAGAGACTGAAAGTTGTCTCCCTTGCCCCTCCTCCAGCAGTTAAAAAAAAACTTATAAGAAAACTAAAGTCTATTTTACTAGACTTCTCTGTGCATATGTTCCTTAGAACTTAACTGAAGATCTTCTATAGAGAGCATAGTACAAACTTTGAGCTAATGGCGTGAGGGCTCAGTTTATTCTCACTTACAGCAACTAGAAGCCTTCCTCAGCTTGGTAGAAGAAGGGACTGTGGTGACAAACGGTGTGGATGCTGGCATGAAACAGACTAACCAAGGGGATGACTCCCAAAGAAACCTCAGAAGAAGGAAACACAGGTCGGAGAGCATTTTGCTTTGGCCATTTTATCCTCTATAATAAAGTCCACTACCCAGTCATATATTTCAAATGTACAGTCTAAGAAAGAAAACTGTTCAAATTACAAACTCCACTATTAATGGGAGAAGGGAAGTGGGACAGGGGAATACTGCAGTCAAGCAAAGTGTACCCACTTATTTAGACAGTAAATATGGCCCCTCAAGTTATGCTTCATATATGAAAGAAATCGCAGTAAATACATTAAAAAGAAAAAAATGAAAAAGTATTATGCTGGGGGTGAAGTTCTCTCAAAACAGAAATATGGAATTCCAAGAGCTTCCAAAACCACATTAGAATACTTTCTAAAAATAAGTAAGTGAAGTCCACATTAAGATAAGCACCTGGATATGTGACTGTCTCTTGAGAGGGATATCTTTTGAGAAGGATATTAAAGTTGAGGTGAACCAGATCCAGAAATACAAACACAGTATATATTTACTCATAAGTGGATATTAGATGTAAAGCAAAAGATAATCAGCCTATAGTTCACAGCCCCAGAGAAGCTAGGTAACAAGGAGAACCCTGACAGAGATATACATGGATCCTCCTGAAGGGGAAATAGACAAGATCTCCTGGGTGATTTGGGAGCATGGGGAGAAGAGAGGACGGAAGGGGAATAGGGAAGGAAGAAGTAGGAGGGAGAACATGAGGGAACAGGATGGTCAATATGGGGGAAGGACAAAGAGGAAGAGCAAGGAAAGAGATGCCTTGATTGAGGGAGCCATTATGGGGTTAGCAAGAAACCTCACACTAGGAAACTTCACATTAGGAAAATTCCCAGGAATCCACAAGGAAGACCCTAGCTAAGACTCTAAGCAAGAGTTGAGAGGATGCCTAAACTGGCCTTCCCCTGTAATCAGATTGATGACTACCTTAATTGTCATCATAGAACCTTAAACTAGCAACTGATGGAAGCAGATACAGAGATCCACAGCTTAGCACTGGGCCCCCAGAGTCCAGTTGAAGAGAGGGGGCAGTGATAATATGAGCAAAGGGGTCAAGACCATGATGGTGATACCCACAAAAGCAGCTGACCTGAGCTAGTGGGAGTTCACTGACTCTGGATTGACAGCAGGGGAACAAAAATAGGCCCAAACTCGGTCCTCAGAATGTGGGAGACAGTTGTGTGACTTGGGCAGTCTGTGGGGCCACTGGCAGTGGGACCAGGATTTATTTCTAGTGCATGAACTGGCTATTTGGAGTCTATTCTCTATGCAGGGATAGCTTGCCTTAGTCCTGCCTCAAAATGATATGCCAGACTTTGTTGACTCCCCATGGGAGCCTTACCGTCTCTGAGAAGTAGAAGGGTGGTTGGATGCAGGGAAGGTGGGGGGAGCAGGATGAGGGGAGTGATTGGGAACTGGGATTGGTATGTAAAATGAAAGAAAAAGCTTTTAAAAATTTTTTAAAAAGAGAAGGATATTTAACCATTAGAAATACTAATGAAAATTTGTCACCTGGTGGTTGAAGAAAAGCAGGTTCCTTTCCCCCTGCATTTTTAATTTCTCTCTTAATCTTAACCTAAACCATCAGAGTATGTTAGCAGAATGAAGATCATCCTGTAAAACCAGCATACACCATAGACATGTTTTCCTTCTAAATCCGAGTCCTACGCTAAGTCTGTAATAGATCAAACCTCTAAATCTCAGGGGTTTTACACAGTACCAGTGCAGTTTTTGTACTATTGTATTGTTTATGCTAAAATAATTTCTGGCTATTACAGGAGTGGGATATTCCCAAGTTGCTGTTCCCTGGGATTCATAACTGTCCCTGTGTGCTCATAGGCACCTCTAATACACAGTTCTGAACACCAGGTTTATTCAGTTACCCTCAAGAGTGGAACCCAGCAGAAAAAGATGAAGTCAATCTAGGTTCTGCAGGCTTCCTTCTATGTATGTTACACTAACAACACCATGAAGACATGAGGCAAGGCATGACAATGTCCACTATGCTGGCCATGACATAAAAGAAATTAAGAACGTGTGCCATGCAAAAATGTAGTCAGTTTAACTAGGCATTTCATATTTAAATTTCCTCCAGTATACATTAATGTAATCCTGAATGTGAATTTATAACACAGGCCCCCCCATTTCCTGAAATTTAGACTCTATCACTCATTTACCAAGACTTATAAAAATCTACTATCCTACCAACTAAGTATGAAATATTTATCTCTCCATTTCTAATAGAGACAAAGATAGACGTTTTAAAATTTTTATTCTTGTAAAATGTGAATATGTTTGCTTGTGTGTGTGTATGTGTGCGAGAGAGAGAGAGAGAGAGAGAGAGAGAGAGAGAGAGAGAGAGAGAGAGAGAGAGATCAAGTAACCAAGGTGGCCAGAGGCCAGAAACAGGAGTTCCAGAGATTATAAGCTGCCCTATGTGGATGTTGGATATTGAACCCAGGATCTCTACAAGAGCAGTAAGTATTATTAACCACCAGGACATTTCTCCAGCTGCAAGACAAACACACTTTATTCACGAATGGTGGGATAGAGGAGGGAGGGAGGCCTTAGAGTCCACTCACTTCAGTGACATACTTTATTACACAAAAACCCTGAAGTTGAGAGATACTGTCTATGCAAACAATGCTATGTGCATGTTATAGCAAGAACAATCCACTTAAGACAAAGACTTAAAGGAAAAGATTCTATTCAAGTTTCAAATTACCTTCAGCCTTGAAAGACTTGCAAAGTGGCTCAAGGCAGAGTCTCCTGTGAAAGAAATGGTCTAGTAAAAGTTCTTAAGGTAATGAAGTAGAAATTTACTGCCCAGGGATCTTCCCATTTGTCATTACTTTTCTCTCTAGCACTTGGCTATGCCCTCAGCTGGCCACACTTGGCTTTGCCTAATGGGCTTGCCCAGTGGATTTTCATGGCTCAGGACATCATGGATTCTACTTGTGCCAGACTTCCCTGTGGCTGGTGTCATGGAACTAAGCATCATGAGCACAGTGAATTAGCCACTGGCATCACACCCTAGCTCAGCAAGCCTTATAATGCATTGATATGAATTGCTTTCCAAGAGGTGGTGTTTTTCTACTCAAAGCCCTCAATGAGAATCACCAACTCTCTCCAAAGGCCAGAAGAATACATTTACCCATCTTTCTTATTGTTTCTCCAACAATACACAGAGTAATCTGGTCTTAGCTCCAAGTCAAGCTAGCTCCATGCAAGAAGGTATAAGGAACAAAATAGTTTAGCTCCTTAAACTAAGCAGCATGCACATGTGGCAGCTATTTGATTTTAAATTAAAACTTAAATTCTACTCTTCAACCTTACCACATTCCAAGATCTCAATTTCATGTGTATTTGTGCAGACCCCAATGGTTGCGTAGTCTCTGGACTTGCACTGACATACTACTTAGAAATAGATCATGAAAGGACAGATATCTGGCCAAGAGTCTTCTTTGTAAGTCATAGACTTAAAGCATGGGCAGAATAATTTGAGTCATAGAAGAAGGGATTATGCTCTATTTTGTTTACTGATAAATACAAGAATCAAGACTAGAGAATGGCATCTAGTAGATGCATAATAAATACATATTAAATTAACAAACAGACTAACATGACCGGGCTAATTGCATCAGACAATTTTCTGCCATTATAATAAGATACCTGAAGAAATTAGTGTGAGAACAAAAAACGTTTACTTTGTCTCGTTGTTTTGAAGATTCTAGTCCAAGATTAACTGGAACTGTTATTTGGAGTCTACAGTGGGTAGTTTTTCATGGCAGTAGTATGTGTCAGAGAGAAAGCACTTACATCATGAGTAAGAGAACAAAAAGAAGAAAAAGAATAGGTCAGTTTCCTATGATCCACTTCAAGAAGATTGATCCAGTTACCTAAGGACTTCCAACTATGTCCCATCTCTCCAAAGTTCCACTGCATCCCAATAATGCCACCCTAAAAGTGAAGCCTTTAAGAATGGTTCATCCGTGAGAATACTCAGCATCTAAACTACAACACAAACTTTAAGATATTATGAATGAAATGAACTTTTATACCTTAATTCACATGTTGGAATTGAACCCACTCTGTGAAATCATTAGGAGGTGGAACCTTTGGGGAGGGTTTTGAATTTAATGAGGTCATGGGAGGGATCCCTAGAGAATGAGATTTGTGCTTACTGCAAAAGATCTGATGGAATCTTGTTTGTTTACTTTTTTCTGCCATAAAGGATACATTAACAAATCAGTCATCCATAACCCAGAAAACTGTTCATGCTACAAGTTGACCCTGATATCAGGCTATGAAAGAACAGCAAGTAGTAAGTCTCTGATGTATATAATCTGTCCAGCTGTGAAAGTTTGTTTGTTTTTATCTATATGTATATATGTGTGTGTGTGTGTGTGTGTTTATGTGTTCATCTGAGTTTTCATATATACTTAAGTGTAGGCGCATGTGACTGTGTTCTCATGAAAGTGAAAGACCAACTCTGAGTATCATTACTCATGAACTTCCCACCTTATTTATTTGATACAGGGGCTCTCATTGGCACACTCTGATTAGTCTAGACTGCTGGTTAGTGAACCCCTGGGGTTGGCCTGTCTTTGGCTCTTCTGGGACTCAGCTTGTGTCACCACAATAAATTGTCTTTTTGAAGTGAGTCTCGACATCAAACTCAGATCCTTGTGCTTTTATGGCAGCCATTTCACTGACTGGGCCCCTCTCTGGGCTGATGGTTTCACCTTTGCAGCCCTATTGACTAAGACATAGGAAATCATTACAAAGGATAAGAATAATTTTCTAGGCTCCATTACAGGGCAGATTAAATAACTAAATGTCGCAGTCCTTTTACTAAGGCCACCAATTTTCTAGTCGCTAATTTTACATCTTGAATCCATTAACACCAAGTAAGTGTAAATAGATAGATAAAGGACATTGTGGCTACAAGAGAAGGTCCATTGCATTATAGCTGAACAAAGTAACACATTCAGAAATCAGTCCACTGTGAGTCTGATTAACTAAAATGGGTTTTCAAGGCTAATATTCTCTCAGAAAACATGAAAAAATAGTTTGGCAAAAACAGTCTGGGACACAGAGTTTTGATCAAGTTGGTCTTTGTTGTGGCTGCATTTGAGAATCAAAGCCTTTCCCATTCTGCTTAACACCTTTTAACAATAATAGTTTGTCCCATAAGCATTAAAGACTTTTGACTGGTCCCATCAACCACACCTAGAGCTATACCCACAGAAATGAGTAGGTCTCGTATCTGTGGTTTGCCATCCTTTTCCAGTTGGCCCAACTGTCATAGTATATATATAGTGACAGAAAGAGGACAGGATGAACCAGGTGTGGTAGCCCACACCAGCAACTGAGCACTTGAGAGGTCAAGGCAGGAGATTATTAGCTTGAGGCCACCCTGGCCTAGATAGTAAATTATAGGCTTCAATGGGCTAAACAGCAAGACTTCTCAAAAATAAAAGATGGGGCTAAGACAATAAAAAGACTACTTAGGATTTTCCAAAGTAGAAGATGAGGCTATTATTTGAGCAAAAGATACTAATTAGAATTACATTTAGTTATTTGTCTGTGAGGACAGTTGGCATTTGGAGTGGAATATATATTTCTGCTGTCTTCTGAATAATTCAGTTTCAACTAACGTCTTTTGAAGCGTGCATATCTCAATAACCAAAACTTCAATGATTTATTTAGATTGCTGCCATCATTCCTCTCTCCACACCTTTCTACATGTGGATAAATGAACAGGAAGTAGTGTAGTTAATCATGTACTCACCTTGATCTATAACAGCCATATTTGAAGGGACTACATAGACGCAAAGAGAAGACAGGATTTTCCATCAAACCAAGTAGACCACAGAAATCAATCTTGGAACTCGGTAACCTGACAGATGTCACAGCTGATCTCCCTCACACTAGATTTTTGAGTGAAAAGTTCAAGTCTTCTCAGGAAGAATGAATGTTTAACAAAAGGACTTGGGTTTCTGCCCAGAAATGATCCAAGAACATTCATAAGTAACAAACATGGAAGTACTGAAATAGAATTGTGATACATGGTTTCTCAACCTTAGCACTACTTTCGAAGACTGTGTCTACTGTTTTGTTTTTTTCCTGGTGATAGTGGGAGGAGGGTCAATGCACGGAGAGAGAGAGAGAGAGAGAGAGAGAGAGAGAGAGAGAGAGAGAGAGCATTCTGATGGTTAAAGCATTAGACAGTGTGTCAAATGGGCACTTCTGAATCACTGACCTTCTTACACAAGGTCAAAAGAATAAGATGAATATGTCTTTCTAAGACTTGTTTCAGAAGATTAATTCTTTATCCTCAGTCAGGATGACACCACCTTTGCAAAATGCTTGTAGTAGGCACTTTGGTTTCCCATGATTACCAAGGGTTTATAATCCTCCAACAAATGAACATACAGATGTCAAAGCAATGCTGTGCTTTAGGACAATGGTCCTGTATTGTTTTAATAAAATGCTGATTGGCCAGTAGCAAGGCAGGAAGTAGATGCAGGGAAAAGAGAACAGGAGAATTCTGGGAAGAGGAAAGTCTGAGTTTGAAGTCTTCACCCAGCCACAGAGGAAGCAAGATGAGAATGCCTCACTGATAAAGGTACCAAGCCACGTAGCTACTAACACAGACAAGAATTATGGGCTAATTTAAAATGTAAGAATCAGCTAATAAGAAATCCTGAGCTACTAGGCCAACTAGTTTATAATTAATATCAGCCTCTCTGTGTTTCTTTGGGACTAAATGGCTATGGGACCTGGTCGGACAGAAACCTCCTACAACAACACTGTAACAGAAGCACATATAAGCTAAGCAGAATCAGATGAGCTTTCAAAGTCAGGGCCATAATTTCTCCTGATGTGAGCGGGAGGCCTGGTTGATGCAGGGACTCAGAAGGGAATCTTACAACTCTATATTGTGCATGTGGCAATTTCTAGATATGTCTGGATTAGACGTGAAGCAGTACCTTCTATTTCAAAAGTACTTCACAGTCATTAATGATTTTAAGTATTACAATAGCCTTCCAAGGGAGGTTAGCAGCAAAACACAAGGAGAATGGATGAAGAAACAAAAGAAAGATACTGAATAATGTTGAAGAAAATACACTGAGAACGTGCAGCATTCTCTCGAGGCCCTTTGTTCTCCTTACAGCTACATCCTGATGAGAGTTTAGAATACTTCCACACTAGCACATACATTCTCCTACCAGCAAGTTCCTACCTGTTCAAATCCTCTTTGCTGTTCTCACCTTTACCTGTGCATTCTTTATATCAGAATTAATATCAGAAGTCACATTTTCACAATAGTCAAGTAATTTATTCCTGTGCTATTTGCTATTCAATCAAATAATGATAGTTATAACCTAGCATATGTAAAGACCCCTCCGGCTCTTAGAAAAGGCTAGCAATACACTATATTTTGACCTGTCCTTATCACATGTCTCTTTGGCATGCTTTTTAAAAGAGATCTATTAATTAATTAATTAATTAATATCTATGTTTATGTGTGTGATGCTGCCTGAGTTTATGTAGATGACTTATGGACAGGTGCCCACAAAATTCAGAAAAGCTTCAGCTGGAGTTACTAATGGGTGCTAGAAACTGAACCCAGGTTCTCTACAAGAGCAATACATGCTCTTAACTACTGAACCATCTCTCCAGCCCCTTTGCCTGTTTTAATGTTTGTACTAATCCTCTGGTGTCCAACCATAGATTTCCTTAAGCTCCAACAAGTCCCTACTACAGGAATAGTGACTCTGTGAGTTTCATCCCACAGCTGTATCCCTCACTGCAGTGCCCAACTCTAGGATCTGCTGGAGTATCCTTATCTGCATCCTGCTATCAAATAGTGGTGGGGACTTGAAACTCATCAACTCTAAGAATGTCTGCCCTGATCTCCAGAGGTCGTTTTCCAGCTGTGCTGCCTGTGCACCCTGCTTTGATCTGTGCAGAAGATGCTTTCCTAAAAGGTCCCATTCATTATCATTTCATAAATTACATGACACATTTCTATTGATTTATATTACAATATAATAGCCTTTTTAGCTACAGGTTAAACGTAAATCAAGTTGTCAATTGCTCTCATTGTCTTAAATTTAAGTATACTCACCCTTCTTTCTCTTCCTTTCTTTCTTTTTGCTCAGCAACTGTCTGTCAGTTAATATTAGGCATGCTTGAAATGTAGAGCTCTATAGGTAGCTGCTTTTATATGCTAAATAAATGTTTGTGTAAATGGATTAAGCTTCCAGCTTCCTTATCTCTATCTGTTGCTACAGGAATTCTTAACAGGTGTCAAAACCATTATTTAAATTATTCAAAAGAAACTTCAGGACAACACTTTGTTATGATGAAGTGCAAAATCATAGCTGTCTACAGCAAATTTCATCCTCGGCTTCACTTATACTTAAAAATAACTTTCTTTGGGGTAACCTCATATTTATGAAATCATCACTCCATACAGATAATTCATTAGCCACTATATTTCCTTGGTAATAAGTGAATGAAATGTTAAAATTACTATTAAATATAATGTGAGTTGATAATATTGTCAAGATGATTATAATTATGTCTAAAGATAATTTAAGAAATTTAGTTACTGAAATACAAATCACATAATGAAAATATACATGCTATTTGTTGATACCTTAATTGTAGCTTTGTGCCTCTTCCTCAAAATATGTTTGAGCATGGATGCAGGGTTTTCCACAGTTAGCATTTTATGCAACAGATGCTGTGCGGTGCTTCTTCATGAAGCACTGAAATGAAACAAGCAGAATAAGTAGCTCTATCCCCAGTAATAAGGAAGAGAAGAGCCATCTAAAGGAGCTGCAAGGCTGCAAATAGGGAGATCAAAATTTTGGGTAACACCTAACTCTACACTCCAAGTAAGTTTGGTCTGTTTTTGCATGACTGTGAAGAGCTCAGAAGCATCTCAGAATGTGCACTCTGAAGAAAAAACCATGTGAGCAAAGGAAGAACAGTAAGCCTGGAGGGGAAATGCTAGGTGAGGCACTGTTGGGTGATCATGCTTTGCTGTGGTCATCCCCAGAGGGAAGTAGGACATACCTGGGGAGGGCATGAAAAGCCAGAGTCTAGACAGTAGTCATTACAGTGAGGGAGGGACGTGACAGTCTAGAGAAAAGAGTTCGAGGCTTCTTGACTGCTTTCACAGGCTCTGCTTCCCTTGGGATTCCCTAGCCCTTCCTTTCTCTTCCCAAATGTGGATGTAGCAGCTTTTGCTTGCCTCTGATCAAAATCAACAAAACAAGTGGGTCTACATCAAGTTGTCAGAGGAGGGAAAGGGTAACTTGGCAGCTTTGATATTCTGTCAGTAAAGCAGGAGACAGTGAGTCCATGCTGGTTTTCCACAAATGGCTTCTTTCTCTCCAGAGCTACAAGGCAGGTTATGTTGGTGAACATATTAAAGCAATGTTGCCAGGGAAAATAAAATAAAGCATGTTCTTCTTCAATTAAAAAATTAAACATCAGGACAGTACAAATGGCTGTTCTGTTACCTTCGGCATCATCGGCAGGACTACAATAATTCATTTTTTAATCAAAAAATGAATGTTTTTAAAGTAATTTGCTCAGGCCCATCCATAGAAACTGTTGTAAATAATATAAAATAATAGTCATTAAATCACAAATTGACCTGAAAACATGAGTTTGCCTTGTTCAGAAGTCATCTCAAACAAAGCATATCTCTCTTGGGCAATGCAAATTCACAGCTAAATGCAAGATAAGTTACTCCAGGAATATTTTCCCGGCCCTGCTCAGGGTCCCTAGTCATGCTGGGCTTCAAGTGCTAGGAACGAATTAGCAGCCAGGTCTTCCATCTGCCCTTCAGCAGGCAAGCAGCCAGTAGCCAGCATGAGCAACAGCCTCCGGGACATACGACTTACCAGCCAATGAGTAATATATTTGCTGTTTGGTGCTTTGTCGATTGATTTCTTACCGTGAAAACTGCCAAAACTCCAACCTACCTGCCAATACTTTCATCTCTGCCCAATTATTTTAAAAGCATAACCGGAATATCAGAAAACACAAAGCCTGGCACCTAACATGTAAAAGGTAAAACTATCAACACTGCACACTGAGTGCCTTAGTCAATGAAAATGATATTTGAATGTATATAAACCGTCCATCCACAGAAAGACAGACAGAAAGACAAACACACATACACATTTAAAATTCTTTTGAGTTTCTGATCACAGTGAACATTCCTTATTTCAGCTTCATTCCTGCTCATGCCATATTTGCGAGATACTGGTTATCATAGAGTAAATGGGTTCATTTGAAGGAGCCAACAAAGCCAGTTGTTGATATTAACAAGCTTCAGTGAATGCCAGATGAAATGTCCCAGATATACAGAGTGTACCATTCCAAAGGGGATCATTGAAATTGCGAACACTGTGCTCATAAACTGAAAAATTAGCATCCTGCTTTAAAATGAACCATAACGGGTATGTTTACAATCAGAGCTTGGAAAGGAGAGCTGTACATTCTTGTATAAAGTGCCATTTGGCAGAGCACTTAAGGGCTGAGATTCTGGAGGCTCACTATTGCTATTCACAAGTCAGATTCGAGCTGTACTGAAGACTCTATGCTTGATCTCTGTGAACCTTGGCGGTTTTTAAAGAGTGGGTGATGATGACACTACCTCGCACTACGCTGATGAGTAAAGGAAGTAATCTCTAAAGAGTTCCCAGAAAATGCCCGGCATGCACTGAGTTTCAGAGATGTCAACTGTGACTTTAGTTTCTTCTGCTCTCATTAGCTACTCTGGCTCTCATCCATACCCAGATTAAAGGGGAGAAAGCCCTGGGCCTTTTGGATAGGACCACAGGTGATTCCACCATGGCAGCGGGGCTTGCCAAAGTAGGGGTCATAAGATAGTGTGACAAGCGATCCAGCGATGATTGGTATGGATTCCCTGGGGAAGGAAGTTCATTATCATAAGAAGGAAAATATGAGAGAAATGGTAAAGGAGAAAGCCTGGATTAATAAAATACTACTACATTTATGTCTTATATGACACAATAGGTAGAATTAAATTATATGGTAATGTTATAAGTGTATGTATCTGTGTGTGTGTGTGTGTGTGTGTGTGTGTGTGTGTGTGTGTGTGTGAAGAGGAAAAGAGAAGAGAGAGTCATGTAAGAAAAATGTATGACTGGAATAAATATATTACCTAACTGGTACATGGAGAGAATTGCTGTGCATTCATTTGGTTCAGATAATTGAAATAGATCTGCTATGCAGAGGCTAATCTTAAACCCCGAGCCTCCTGTTTCTACCTTTCAAGTGCTACATGTGCCACTAAGCCCAACTGAGAGAAGGAACTGTTATAAATAATAAAGAGGTCTGAGTTTTCCCAAAGCAAACTGCTTACAGACAAACTTAAATCACTATGCCTTTATTGAATATCTCAAATCAACAGAAGTAAAATGCAAACAGTAATGATTCTGTCATTTTCAGTGTGGCTCAGTTTAACCACCCAATGCACTATAAAACAAATCATCCTAAATAACAGCTGTATTTGAGCTGGAGAGGTGGACTCAAGCTGAGTTTCCAGCAGGCATGCTGGCTGCCTGACAACCACCTGCAACTCCACCTCTGGTGCCTCTAATGCCTGTGAACCTGGGGCACACTTGCATTCCAACGCACATACCACTACAAAGACACACATATCTACATGTGATTAAAAAGTAAGAAAAACAGGGCTGGAGAGCTGGCTAAGAGGTTAAGAGCACTGACTATTCTTTAGAGGTCCTGAGCTAATTCCCAACACCCACATGGTGGCTCACAAACATTTGTAATGAGATATGGTGTCCTCTTCCGACAGTTATGCATACAGACAGAACACTGTAAATGTGATAAATAAGTGAATCTTTTTGAAAAAAATAAAAAGTAAGAAAAACGAGTCTTTTAAAAGACTGAATGTGTTAAAATAAAATATTGGGTTTTTAAAAAATTCTTTTTTCCCTAACAAAGAGTTTATGACAATTACAATTGTTGAATCTCTCTTTCTTTATGTATGCTCTGTAAACTGCGCCACAACTAATATTGTGAAGGAGACTCCACTCCAGGCTTCTGTTCTGAACACTTTCAGTTGTGAACTGGTATGTACAACACTGCATCATGGTGACTAATAGCACCTAATAGCACTGTGTATTCTTTGGGATCACTGGGAGCCTATTGAAAGCGTTCTCACCAGAATGTATGTTAAATATGTTTGAGGGTACATTTATTAATAAGCTTGGTTAGGCCATGTCTCTGTTTAAATACTTGAAAATAGATAGTACATGATAAACACAAAATTTTTATTTTAAAACTTTGCAGTGACATGCAAAAGACTTTAAAAAACAACATTGGAAATCTACTTTGAAAATGTTTGTGAACTATTTCCTATTTCCTTTACGGTTTATTTTCCTGTTGAATAAATTTCAAGCGTATGGAGTCTTGTGCAGTTCAGCCCAGGTCTTTGGCCCCAGGACCTAGTGATCCTCATGAGACTACTGACCTATTATTTTGACTGAACAATAAATTCTTAAAATTCTAACTTGACCCAGTTTCATTTTTAAGAAAACTAAGAGTATTCGGCAAAGTTTTCAAAGCCACTTAGGAGTTTTCAGTGTTGTTTAATAGCTTTATAACCTCCTAACTTAGAAACTGTGCAATATTGATAGGAAAGGTTGAGAAAGTTCAGGCTTTAAAAAGTAATGGATGTTTCAGAAAGATTGAGGAAACAAAGGTGAACACAGGATAGAAAAAAATAGAGCCGGTAATTTGCTTGCTCAAAGAGAAACTTGTTTAGAGATGCTTGTTTAGTTTCTTAAGCAATAGAAGAATGTTACCAACTTTATAAGGACACAAGCAAATATGTATATGCATATGTACACATTTCAGTGTCATGGGAAGTCATCAAAGTCAAAACATCCATTGAAACCTGTATTTTTAAAACAAATGGTGCTAAGGTTAAAAGGAGAAGGTTAAAAGGAGAAGGTGAGTGTGCAAGAAGTAAGAGAATGTGGAGCTAAAAGAATTAGGAGCTTCACGCTGATAACTGGCCCTACGAGATTAGGCAGGTAGTCAGAGATCCAATCAGGATGCAGAGAGGTCAGGCCCTGCCTCGGAAAAAGCAGGGCTTCTGAAATGTCACTGAGCCCTTCCTGAAACTTCTAAGAAGAATGCACATAGCAAGGGCAAAGGGCAACCTAGTGAAAGCACTGTCTGGACAAACAATAATTTCTCCTCCCATGTGAAGCCAGTTGTACTCCAACCAGGGGTTAAATGAAGGGACTACATTCTCCAATATAGTTTGCTATTAGAAGTCTGTGCTGTGAAGCCATGCCTGGTGACACAAACTAGCTCTCTACCCAGGAGGCTGATTCAGGAGAATTTAGAGTTCAAGGCCAGCCTAAAATCTCGGTGAGACCCAGTCTCAACACAAAGTCTTAAGAGGACTGGAACTGGGGATGTAGCTCAGAGTTACAATACTTGTCTAGCATGTACAATGTCAAGGTCCTAAGCTTAACCCATAGTACAGAGAGAAAAAGAAAGAGAAGAGGTGCACTGTGAATATGAATTAAAACACTAAACATGTTAGTGCCTCAGATATAACCAATGCGGATTTTCCTCTCTGCAAGGGTCTTATCTCTGTATTCACTCATTTTCCTGCTTCAGAAATCTATTACAGAGCAAGCCTTCTATCCTGTGGAATGTAGAAAGTGGAAACTATAAGGATATGTTCAATGCCATCCTGGAGTCTACAAATGTCTCTCACTTAAGAGAGATTACTTTGTTTAAGTAAAATTGTGTTAGGGTTTTCTTTTACTTTCAAATGGAAGTTCATAATGCTTCTCATGGGGGTTTAAAGGTTTAAACTTGGGCTTAGATAATTATGTTTTCTACGTCTTATTTACCAATTGTATACATTTAATAAAGTAAGCTGTAAATGTGCTATAAAAATACTATATGTTTATTTGCAAATAACTATAGCTAGGTGTGCATTAGGCCCTTCAGGGTGCCAACCTCCTCAAAGGTACTCAATACATGCTAACTAAAATAATTTCAATGAGAACTTTGCAATTAAAATAGCATTGACTTATCCCCCTTCCAGAGGGGATACTGTTATTCTAACAGCTTCAAAGCTAATCTAAGTACAAGGAAATGAATGAATTCTCTGTTCTCAAAAGATAACCACCGGTTAGAAACATGTCCTATGGTTTGAAACACCTGACAGTTGCTACCATATGACTTAAAAACCTTACTATTGTGTTATTTACATTGAGAAATAAATTCAAAACAAAAGTCTATTTTAATGAGTGAAAATGGTACTGATTTCCAATAGACCTTAGATCTTGACATGACAAGAAGAAGAGGAGTAGGAGGAGGAGAAAAAAAAAACAACAGCCAAAGGGTAGGGAGAGTAAACTGAGTGAGATATTTTTACTAGCGAGTCAATCAAGGTCCATATTAGTCAAATTGGAAATCTACATGCAAAAAGTCAGGCATTTTTATAAGGTCAACCTTAAAACTAAAACAGAAAAAAAAAAAGTAGACACATAATAGGAAACTAAGGACCCTTGGCCAATATTGGAAGTGGGATAATAATGCATCTCCTCCTGTTTTGAGACATTTTTAAGGTGGCAGGGATGGATTATCGAGTGCTCATAACAGCATGATATCCTCAGAGCATTTTGTCCTGGATGTGATGTCACTTGACCTTGCTATAGAATTAAAGCAAACTAAATCATTAAGCTAAAAGGTATTTCCATATCAGTGATTATTTTTGAATCTATGTAACAGAATATACTATATACAACAGTGATCTCAGGGATAACTAGCTGATGCCCATCCCTTCCTATAAACTTTACTGAAGTTAACTAATTGACTCTTAATGAGTCTTCTTAGAGGTAACTGCTGCCATGTTTTCTCCATTTTATAGTAGATGAGGAAACTGAGCCTTAGAGAAGTCAAATAAATGGGCCAAAGCCATGCACTCTATAGGTAACAGAACTGGTTCAAACGCAGAGTGCACTTAACGCTCCACATCTGCATCTCTTTGCACCAATCCCACCACCACTTCTGTTCCCACTTCAAGCCATTATCTCAATCTCTTGGTCCTGCACTGATTTCCTCCAAATTGGAAGACATTCCTTCCTCATAAAGATGCCTGGAGTCCAGGCAATTTCTTCGTTTTTCTGAGCTCAACATTACAAACCTATGAATCCCCTGCCATTCAAAGAAACTATCTCCTTTGAAAAAAAGGGAGGCAAAACCGAGTGATAAGGCTTGCCAGTTCTTTATCATGAAGGGAAAGTAGGAAGGAGGCAGGGGGCATCTTTTATTGGTTGCTCTGTCATTGCTGTGACCAGAAGCACTTTCAGCAAGGAAGATTTTAGTTTTGTTTCTTACACTTTGAGGGGATTCATTTTCTCATGGTGGAGGAGGTAGGGCAGCAGGAGTGGGAAGTCGGCTGGTCACATTGCATTCCCAGTCTAGAAGTAGAGGATGAATAGGAAGTGGAACCAGACTACAAAACCTCAGGTCCTGCCCCAGTAACCTACTTTATTTCCAGCAAGGCTCCACCTTTTAAAAGTTTAACCCTTTCAAACACTCCCATTAGCTGGGGACATAATGTCAAACACAGGAGCCAGTGGGATACATTCAAACCGCAGAAGTCCCCATACCTAGATAGCATTTAGACATTGGGTTTAATCACAATGTACGGCCACTAACCTCCAGCCGCATATTACTAGCTCTGGCTTAACTACAGAAACTGAACCCTGGTTTAGAAATTAGGTGTGCTTCTTCTCCCTCCTTGTCAGAGTATTCTACTCTGTTACCGTTGTCTTTTTCAAGGCTTGGCTCTTCTACTTTCTAAGAACCTCCCCATCCTTTGAACATCATGAAGGAGTCAATCTTAACTTCTAATCACAAAAGATCATTGTCTTAGCTCATTTCCACCAGAGGACTCACTAGTAATAGAAAGGTCATGAAGGGATAGCTGCTGTCCGCCTTAGCTTTTGGTCAACTTAACACAAGATGGAGTTATCTGAGAAGAGGAAACCCTCTTGAGAAAATGTCCCCATAGAGATGGCTTGTGGCCAAGCCTGTGGTGCCTTTTCTTAATTAGTGATTGATGTGGGAGGGTGCAGCCCGTTTGGGGCAGTGCCACCCACAGACAGGAACTCCGGGATACATAGAAGAAAGCCAGCTGAGCAAGCAATGAAGAGCAAGCCAGTAAGCTGCATTCCTCCATGGCTTCAGTTCCTGCCTCCAGGTTTCTGCCTTGAGTTCTTGCCCTGAGTTTCTTTGTTGATTAAGTATGACCTGAGAGTGAACTTTTTCTTCCACAAGTTGCTTTCAGCCATGATGTTTTATCACTACCATAGAAACTCTAAGACAACTTCCTTATACAAATGCATAAAATGGAGGCCATTTCACATTCAAATTCAAGCAGACAGAGACTAGAACAATAATAATGATATTATTCAAGTCAAATATCCTCTAATGAATAACATCAAGCTATGAACACCCTCTTTTCTCAGAAAACATGAATACACCATTTGTATTAAGAAACCCATATTTAAAGTTCATTTTCACCTAAATTAAGTATAAATTAATCACATGAATGCACTGTATACATTTTCATTTTAATTTTATCCCGTGAGGCCCAAATTCAAATCTCTGTCTTATACCCCAGGATAAATTTTACTTGCATCAAATTTTGTAGAGCATAAAATCTTCCTACTCTTGAGTGCATGGAATTAGAATTCTAGAGTAAATAGAAACTTTAGATGATTAAGTTGAAGGAACATGCATTATTTTATTATGTGCACTTCCCAAATGCTTTAAATGGATTTATTCAGCCATGTTAAATAATGCATCATGCATCACGTTAACAGCAAATGTAATTTTGCCTATTTAACATACAAAAGAAAATTTGGAACACTCTTCAAACCCCTACCAAATAGAAGAGACCCATGCTAACAGCACTGAAGACAAGTCTTTCTGTCAGTTCAGGTTTTTTTGTCCAACCTCCCATTCAATCATATGATACATTTTCAATATTTTGCATTTGTACTTACTAAGAGCTTTTTTGTCCTCCCCTAAAATTTAGAAATAAGACTCCTCTGGAAACTTGGGACATGCCCATTCAAGTCCAGAAATACAATTTGCTCTTTAATCACTTTTTCAGGAATAAGATACTTGAAGAATAAATAGAGGTTGAGACCAGGAGAGAATGCTTTGCTTTTCCAGACCATAGAGGAATTTCTGTATGTATATGAAGGCCTGCCTCCACTTGCCTTACACCCTTCCCCTCCCTATGTGTGCATATATACACATATATGGAACACATGGACAGACGTTGTTTTGGTGGTTTTAATGAGAAATGCTGACCATAAGAACAAGAGTCTGAATACTAGGTCCACAGTTGGTGATGTTTTTGGGGGCGGCTGTGGACTATCTTAAATGGAGACCTGGCAAACATGGGACCATAGACACAAACTTTGGAGCTCATTTGGAGGGCCCTGCTTTCTGCATAGGTTTCTGTTTTCTTGAAGGTTGTCCCAAGGCAGTCAGCTACTTCATGTTTCTTGGAACTTGCAAACCACCCCTGCTGCTTTGAACTCTGCCTTGTCTTTCCTACCAAAATACCCCCTGAAGCGATGAGCTGTAAAACAAAACAAAAACAAACAAAAAAAAAAACCACAACACCCCAACTTCCTCTTTTAAGGTGTTTGAGAAAACTGACTAATGTGGTAAAAACTGTACCAACAGTGATTTTTTTTTTTCCTATGAGAAAATAGTCTTTGAAACTGGTTTGCAGAACAAATGAGAAAGAGTTTAGAGTTGTGGACTAGAGAAGTTATAGACCAATGGTTTTCAAGTTTCCTCATGTTACAGCCCCTTAATACAGTTCTTCATGTGGTGACCTCCAACCATAAAATCATTTTTATGGCTGTTTCATAAATGTAATTTTACTACTGTTATGGAACATGTGGTAAATATTTTTGGAGAGAGAGGCTTGCCAGAGGTATCATGACCACAGGTTGAGAAGCACAGCTAAAGAAAGTTGTACAAGTTTGATGGGCCATGAGCACGGATGGAGATGACAAGAATGTCCACAGACGTGCAGGGAGAAAAGGCTGGTCTTGGGTTTCACAGTAGAACAAGGATTTTACTAGGAATTTGACTGAAGACAGCTCATGTTACATTCTGTCACAAAACCTGGCTATGTTCTGTTCATTTTTTGAAAATTGGAATGAAGCTGAATGCAAGAGTAATAGACTAATTGGTTTGCTGTCTGACAGTCAAGGAAATACAGGATTCAGACTCTATATGGTTATGACTCACAACTCTTCGCCAGATTCACATTGAGAGAGTGATAGAAAGAGGCACAGAAAGATGTATGGTGAGAAGGAACAAACTTGAAGTGTGAACGAAGCTGTAGTTAGAGAGTCCATATAGTCAAAAAGGAAACTCCCACTCTATACCGAGACAATGGAAATGGTGCCTCAAGGACAATATCAGACACACTGAAGGCTTAAGAGCATGCTCTTTTAATAAGATCACCTAAAAATACATTCTTCCAGGCTAAGGCAGTCAAATACTCAGAGACCACCACAGTTATTGGTGTAAGAGAAATGGACGTTGGCATATACCCATGTAGTGTTGCTTTTGACAGAATGCAAAGCTACAGGGTAATAGAGGTTGTGCTGATGTTCAAGAAAGACATTGGCATCAGACAATGTGCAGCAAATTCAGATTCCCTGAAATGAGGTCCAGAGAAGCCACTACATAAAGCTAGTAAGGTGAAGTCTAAATGGCAGTGGAATGCTCACAATGTTGGAGACTTGACAAATATTCTGGGTCTGTTTAGGAAAGGGGAAGGCATCAAATAGAAGTGTCCCAAGATGGTATGCATATGTCACTGTAGCCAGCAAGACCAAATGGATAGAGGTATCCAAGTCTTGTGGACCCAGATGATGTCACAATGAGCCCCAGATAGTAGAGATGGAGTTTGTGTTTGGTGTTTGCCCTCATGACTTTGGTCTAGCTTTGGCCCAATCTTTTCTTGATGTCCTCCTATTTCTCTCTTACAGAATTGGAAATGTTTACTTTGTCATTCCATATTAAAAGGGTGGAACTTTTGGATTCCACAGAGGCTCAGAGTTAAGATATTGCTTTGGGTCTCAGAAGAGACTTTGAATTTTATAGTGTTGGGACTATTGAGACTATGGTGATTTTTGAAGTTTGTCTGGATGTATTTTATATGATGAGTTAGCAATGAGCCTATAGGAGCTCAAGGAAGAGTCTTACGATTTGAACATGTTCCCCATAGGCTAATATGTTTCAACACTTGATTCCTAGTTATTGATACTGTTTTGGATGTTGTGGAACAATTTGTACAGAAGATTTATTTGGCAGACATACGCATGTGGAATACACACTCTGACTTTATAGACTGGTCTGTTTCCAGTGTTAACTCTCCCAGAATGCTCCTGCAATATAACCAGATGGCTTATAGTCACTCTGCAATAGCCATGAATGGTTCCCTTATTCATGAACTAGCTTCACTGTGCCTCTACCACTCAAACTGTGAGACAGAACAAAGTCTTCCATCATTAACGTACTCTGTCACAATGCCAAAAACTAACTACTAGAACCAGAAAAAGAAAATAGCATTGAAAGTACAAGTCCTGAAACTGACGTAAGCTTTGAAGGAAAAGTTGATTAGGAAGATGGTCCCATCTAATACTATTTTAAGCAACTGAAAATTTTAAAACAAAACAATCTGGCAAAGAGATTATGTTTTATAAACCAGACATGAATTGTCTAAAGCTAAGTGACTTTCTTCTCCTTTTATAATTTTAAACAAAATTAATAAGTCATCTCAGTGAAATTAATCATTTCCTTGTATATCTTCACAAACAGTATTTTTCCAGAAAGAAATTTATATAAATGAAACAGACATAAATACTGCACTAGAGTTTATGAATCACATCAAGTGTGTATTTGGTATGGTTCATTAATAATCCAAGTAGACTTCATTATGTTCAAGATGACAGATACTTAAAATTTAAAGATAAAATTTATGATAGATAATTGTTATTTTGTACAAAACAAGTCTTTATGTTATAAAACTACTTACGTTTTTCACAAAGGTGTTTCATAAGTTATTTATATGTGCTTCTGGAAGATAACTAGAATCGATTTGGAAATTCATGACAGAACTGAAGTCAAAGGCAGTCTGTTTTCCAAACTTATGAGCACTTTTACGTGTTATTGTACCCAGTTTATACAATTAAATATTAACATACTTGCCTGTCTTTTCCACATTGAAAAGATACTACAATCTTCTGTTCCTGTAAAGGATCAAAGACGAAATATTCTGGCCCCTTTTCAAAGAAACCAAAAGCAATAATAGTGCATGTAGAGGCTTTTGTGTGAGCCACAGGGGTCGAAGATTCTCCAGCCCATCTGAGAAATTACTGCAGAGCACAGACTTGCTGAATGGAGTGATTTTATTTTTTGTCTCTACACTTGGGGTACCTTCTGTGCATATAAACCCTTATGATTCAACACTATCACAAAGGATGACTTAAGAGGTCGAAGAGTTTCACCCCTTTAATCTACTAGTAAGAAGTGCAGAGGCAATCTTCCATTGCTACCCCGTGATAAAGGTTACCCCACCACTCCAGATGGCAGGTTCCGAACCAGATCACCTCCATGTTTGTTGGTGTGTGTGTGTGTGTGTGTGTGTGTGTGTGTGTGTGTGAGAGAGAGAGAGAGAGAGAGAGAGAGAGAGAGAGAGAGAGAGAGCAAGTGAACTCGTGATATTATTTTCCTTATATGCTCACCTATATCATCTTTAGTTTGCTGGGAATAAAAATAAGTAATCCTACATTTTCCATTGTTTTGGAAAGGGGATGCTTGTTATCTTCCATGTAATACTCCTCAATGTCCCCAAATACTTGTTTATATATTGCCTGAAGCACATTTTTCTCTGAGAGGGAAAGATCTGTCTACATCTCTAATCTCTCTTGAGCAAAAGTCTTCTGCAGCCACGGTCACCCACTGAGCCTGAATATGACAAAGTCTGTCACTTGTGAATGTCTGACATTCAGGAGTTTTTATGAGACTTAAAAATTACTGGACTCATCTGGAAGGCTGGCTTAGACATGGTGTGGGGAGGGAAAGATCTCATAATTAGATTCATGGTTAAGGCAGAGAAATTGGCCAGAGAAAGACATGTAAATTTACTTAATATTGGCTATATGACTCATCACCAAAAGAAAAGTCCAAAAGAAGCAAGCAAAGATGTGTAGGTTTCTCCTGGGTTTGGCAAAGACAGGACAGTCACAAAGAAATTCAACTGGAGAACGGGAATGAGAGGTACTGACACATAAGAGAGGGCACTCAGAAACCTTTACTTCAAATTCTTACCTGGCTCTTCAGGGACAAGAGTGGGTGTTCCTTTTCTAGGGGTATATGGAACTCACTTCTCACATGGGGTCTTAGGCCCTGCTTCTGAGAAGGGCAGAGGGAAAGAATATCTTCATGCTTCTGCTATTTTCTCAAATCCCTAGTTGCCGTATTTTAGAATAGCATGTCCTGAATCCCACTAACAGGCCCCACCTACAGAAACTCTTGTTTCCATGGGTCTAAGAGAGAATCGTCAGTGTATTTGCCTTTTTATCCAGCTTCTAGCCTTCACTGTTTCACCAACTACCAACTGACTGAAAAGCTAAACTCTGACAGGCAGAAGGATGCATATTTTTCAGGAGTTGTGGATTTCCTTAAGATTTTGCTGTAAAATACAAAACACGGATCTCTTTGTTAATCTTTTTAAATATAAAGTTTTTAAAAAACTGAACTCACTTGGAAAGTATATTCCACCAAGATGCCAGCTAAGCAATATGAATATGCACAGAGAGAACCCAAGACTTCTAGCATCACCCTAAAGTACACAGTGACACGCTATTCTTCCTGTACAAGCCTACAGAGTCTCCATAATATACAGAGGTTGCTTAATGAGGAGAAAATATTCTGAGAAATGGATGGTAGGTGATTTTCTCATTCGGAGAGCAACATAATGATACTCTCATAAACTATGATGCCTAAGATGTCTCTATAGTAACATAATAACATAACCTATGGGATTTCTATAGCACATGTGATCCATTGATGACCTAGATATGTAGTCATCATTATGTGGTGTGTGACTGTACTATCTGTAAGCTTAATGTGACATTGAGACTCTCTCTAAACTCTTCTTTTAATGACAGATTCTAAAAAAGAGAGTTATAAAATAATTTGAAGTAGTATAAGGTAGAATAAATAAAGATACTTTACAGATTTATACATGGTCTTTTAATACATGTGCTACTTTCTTCTGGACTTTTTATGTTTTTAGCTTTTCTTTTATAGAGTAATACTTCATAAAACCATAATTAAAGTTGTGTTCAGTGTGTATAATATTTATATAAATACATTGTAGAAATTTGACATTTTAAATTTTATTTTTTAAAATTATGTGTATGTGTGGGAGATTGAATATATGTATGAGGATCAGGTGCCTGTTGAGATCAGAGAAATCAGATAGCCATGGGACTAGAGCTATAAGGAATCATGAGATGGATGGCATGGATGCTGGAAACACAATTGTAAGAGCAACATATGTTATTCACTGCTGATAATCTCTCCAGACCCATTAGAGGATATTTAGCTTTTTTATATTGCTGTTTAAGATGGCTTCTGATTTGTCACTATTATACATATTTATAAGTAGTAAATGTCTTTGAATATTTATATTTTTTATGAATTCTAGATAATTTCATTTAAATTTCTAACAATGTAATTGTTATCCTAAACAAAAGAAATGTCCTTGGGGTTTTAATTCATACAACAAAGCTGTACCATAGTCTTAGTGGCATACAAAATTTGTTTGCATATAATACAGGGCATTTATATAAGGTTGAAGAAATAACCATATATAGAGAATTAAGAGGCCTAGCCATCAGGAAGTTTTCCTGACCAGATGTGAGAGGCAGTTCATGCCTACCCACACAAAGACCCCAGTAGGTCACTGTTGATCATATCCTTGTGAATAATTGTGGGGACAATTCTAGGCCTTGCATATTAAATTTTTAAACTTTAAATTGTCCAAAGCTTATAAAATGTCATTAATATTCAATTATTCAATAATATTAAAAATTACATTACTTTACATTTATGAACAGTTCTATATATCTCTGGGTTCTGCATCTGTGGATTCAATACCAAAATAAAATAATCTGTCTATAAAAGAAACAAATCTGCCTTTTTGTTACAAAGATTATGTACAAATAATTTTCCTCGTTATTCCATCAATACTCATAACAATCATTATAACACTTGTATCAGATATTACAAGCAATCTAGAAGTTATAAAAAAAATGTGTGAGAAATCAAGGGGTCTTTGAGTCCTATCCGGGGCTTACTCTAAAAATTACCAAGCATTCAGGAAGATGTACATACGTCATACGTAAATGTTGTGCATTTTTATAAAGGCCTAGAGTATACTTTGTTTTTTAAGTACTTTATTTATTATTGATTCATTTGTTTGTTTGTTTGTTTATATAGTGTGTGTTGGGTAGAGCACATGTGTACCAAGTATGTATACAGGTTTAGACCAGAAGACAAACTTGTAAGTTGGTTGTCTCAACCCTGTAGATCCTGGGGTTCAAATTTAGGTTGTCAGGCTCAGGGGCAGGCACCTTTCCCGGCTAAGCCATCTCATGGGTTAATTTTGTTACGCACAAGCATCCTGAAAATATGTCCCCAAGGACGTTGTGAGACACTTGCATTTTATTGATGGATGAATGTCTGGAAAAGGAGAAGGGATGGTGTAAAAGGGTGGCATGTTGAAATTTATTTAAAATTTTTCAGTTTTAAAGGAAACAATATTGTCACATCTGACTAGCAAAGATAAATGCTGTTATCAAGGCCAGCATCTACATAGAAATTTCCACTGATAAAACTCTTAACACTTTCCCCCAAATAACTCTTTCACTTGTTCTCAAAACAACTCCAAATGCATTTTCTGAAGTTCTAAAAGTGTAAAAAAAAATAGTTCTAATGGCTATTCCATTCATCACTTTTGCAATTACAACAGTTTCTTCCTCTTGTCTTCATCTCCTTTAGAGGCATATATAAAGAGACCAATGAGAAGCTGCAGAGACCAATGTATTGTATGTACATATATACATACAATATATATGTACTTGTATATAATGACTATGAAAATGTCACAGGAGACATTGAGAACCTGAACAAAAAGGCATATGTCAATTAAGGACAAGGATACAGTCCAAGAAAGACATGATTGGACAAATTATGTTAGAAACATTGTAGCACATACACAGACCAATAGAGAAAAGAGTCCTCTGATGTTAATAGGTGATATAATAATATGAGACCACCATCACATGTATGATCTATGATTGAGAAAATATCACTGGACTCATGAACCATTATTATTCATTCCATTACCTTGTTAGAGAATTAGGAAGACCTCTGGGGGAATTTTTATTTTTTATTTTTATTTTTACTAAAACTCAAGTCATTGAATAGTTCCCATACATTTGGACAAACCAAGAAACCTTCCTCTAAAACATCCAAAAGTTGGAGAAGGCCACCAATATGTCACACTAATGGATCCTCTGTTCCCCTGTTACCTGCACTAGCTCTGATTAATGAAAGACAAGCTATGAATGATACAAATGATTACACCTCCTAAGTCAGGCCACAGACAGGCCATGGCTTGATTAGATTCGGGAATAAATACCTCCTCTCTCTTGGGGCATGGTGTCCAGAGCGCAGTGGACATCCGTTAAACAGCAACATATTTTACCATGAAGGTTACTAAGACCTGCATAGAATTTAATTCCTGCCTTTGCAGAACTGCTTTCAAGAACCCACCTGGCTCTCACTTCAAATAAAAAGAGAGTAGAAATAAGGACGCAACTTAAAGAATATAAAGAAGGATTTGTATATGACTGAGAGTCAAAAATATTGGAATATGTCGGTTAATCTGTGTGTGTTTCTACCCTTATCTATGACAATCTTTAGAGATTTACAATCTGTAGATTTTTAAATTTAGATCTTTTAAACTTTTATGTATATGTGCATTCTGCCTGCATGCATGTATGCTTACCATATGCTTGGTGGGCACCCACTGAATTAAAAAGAAGATATCAGATTTCCTGGAACTGGAGTTACAAATAGCTTGAGTCACCACATAGGTACTAGGAACCAAATCTGAGTCTTCTGCAAGAGCAACAGGTGCTCTTCACTGCTGAACCATCTTCCCACTTCCTATAAACAGTTTTAACTAAGAACCTATTCTTTTAAACCTCAACAGGTTACTGACTTTGGATAAATGTTTAGATTTACAAGTAAAAGGAAGGGATAAATACCAAACCACTGAACACAAAGACCAATGGGGTTAAATATATTACATTATTGAATGCTTCAGACTTGAATAGATGTTTGTCCTAGATAGCATTAAACTGTCAGCTTAACACAGCCTAGAATCGCCTTTAAAATGTCATAACTGAGTAACTGTTTTTACCAGCTTGAGCTCTGATCAAGACTTGGAAGGATTCTCTTAATTGTTAATTGATGTGGAGGGGGCTGGATTACTGCACTGCTTCCTGAGCAGGCAGTCCTGGGCTGCATAGGGAAGCTAAGCATAAATCTGTGAATAAGCAAGAGAATAAATGAGTCAGAAAACAAGCCAGCCTGATTCAACTATTTCAATTCTGGGTTCCATGTCTGAGCTCCTCTCAAAACTTTCCTTAATGGTGGAATGTGACCTGGAGTATAAGCCAAATATCTCTTCTCTATCCAAGAAAGTTTAGATGGACATTTCTGTCCCGCCCAATCCCACAGCCGTTTAGTCCCAAATAAACACACAGAAGCTTATAATAATTATAAACTGTTTGGCCTATTGCTCAGGCTTATTACTAACTAGCTTTTACAACTTAAATTAACCCATAATTCTTACGTATGTGTAGCCACATGGCTTGGTACCTTTTCTCAGTAAGTCATTCTCATCTTGTTTTCTCTGCATCTGGCTTGCAACTGCATCTCTGCATTTCCTCTTCCCCAAATTCTCTTAATCTTGTTTCCCCACCTATACCTTCTGCCTGGCTACTGGGCAATCAGTGTTTCATTAAACTAATACAAATGAAAAATCCTTACCATGGAGAAGAGCATTATCCTACAGCACTTTTGGTGAAAGTTTTTTTTTTTTTATCACAGCAGCAGAATCAAATTAGAAAAGCATTTACACTGGAATGTGGAGGTGCAGTTATTATCCATGCTTGTCTACCCTGTCTCTTTAACTAACCAATAAAACAGCACAACATAGTAGAGGAGATGATGAGTACCAGGCATTCAGGCTGTCAATTAAACAAGGGAATCTGAGAACTTTAAAAGCAAAAATATGGCCCAGCTGCCTTGGTTTGTGTGTTTTGGCATATTGAAACATTCATAGGTAAAATGTACACAGAATTGAAAGAGACAAGACCTAAGTTGCATCTTATGTCACCATGAAATCAAAGACTGCTTGAAAAACTGGACTTTATGTTGGAATTCAAACTTTAGCTATAGGTGTCTTACTGTCTCATTATTGTAGTGGCATTTCATTTTTTATTTTAATAAATAAAGCTTGCCTGAAGTTCAGAGAGTAAAACAGCCACAGTGGGCCAGCCTTACAGACCAGGGTGCAATAACACACACCTTTAATGCCAGTAGTCACACTAGTTTGCCATAGAAACCGGGCAGTGCATGCCTATAATCCCAGTGGTGAACTCCTTTAATTCCAGTCCTAGAGAGGAATATAAAATGGGAGGAAACAGCTCTCATCCCCAGTCTCATTCTGAGATTCCTGGAGGTAGGATCACCATTTTTAGACTGAGGTTGAGGTAAGAACCAGTAGCTGACTGTTTGCTTTTTGGATCTTCAGGTTGAACCACAATTTCTCTCTCTGAGATTTTAATAAGAGTGCTTCATGTTATATTTCAAAATTATAGTTACCTGGAGGAGGAAAAGACAAAGCTTTTTCAGAAAAAAGTTCTTTTAAAAATCCAATTTTACAACACTGATTGATGTTCTTTTGCAGCTATTCAAAGGAACAGAGCATCTGCAAAGAGGACTTACACCATTGTCGTAGAGATTGTTCCTGACTGCTGCACAGAGATGGTTCTTCAACCCTATCGGGTACTCTTGAGAATGAAGTCAAAGGAAGAGTGGAAACAACAGCAAACCTCTGACTGAGATGCTTGCACTGTACTTTGGACTCTCTGTTCCAGTACAGCTTAGGCTGTGGCTAAGGACATGATGTGATTATAACTGGAAAGTATAATGTGAAGACAGTGGCAATGGTCCAGACAAGAGTGTACACTAGTGTCCAATGGAAATGAAGGGACAGATGATAAAAGTCCATAGGATTAGGGATCAATAAGACATAAAATCAATTAGACAGAAAGCAAGATGATAGAATAGCATGGAGAAAGAAAAGCTAGGGGTGATGGCTCAGGTTCACGACTTGGGCCAGGGGTTAGCAGAAAATCTCATTCACCAAGACATGAAATACCTGTAAAGAAATAAATCACTGAGCATGGCAGTACCCATCTATATCCCAGTACTTGATACAGGTCAAGGAAGGTATAGCGCAATGAGTTCACAGCCAGCCTAGACTACAACAGTGAGACCTCTCAATATAAATAAGTAATAAAATAATATAATGTTTAACCAGTCTTAATGTGGGCATTGTGGTGAATGCCTATATTCCCAACATTTATGTGGTAAAGTCAAAAGGATCAGGCACAAGACCAGCCTAAGGTGGAGATGGGGCGCATGGAAGAAGAAAGGGAGGAAAGAATAGGCAGAAGGAGGCAAGGAGGGAGTGAGGAAAGTAGTGGGTAAGAAAGGAGGGAGGGAGGGAAGGAAGGAGGATGGAAGGGAGAGAGAAAGAGAATATATTGGCAAAAATAATTCATTTTTAGACCCACTGATTAAGAGTATTTGTAGGGTTTATATATAACATTTTAAAAGTCTTTATAAAATACAAAGATTTAAGTCAAAGATCCTTAGGTAGTTAAGTTTTAAAACTGTTTGGCTATTCCAGCATGGACAGATACAGAGATAAAGTGCCCATATTTGTGTTGTGAAGGTGGAAGGCTGCATGCTTGTTGCTGTAAGAAGACTTTTAAGAGTAAAAGAGTAGGAAGTGATTGCGAGCTGATGGTCCTGCCAAAGCCATCCGTCAGGGACAACAGGAAAGTCAGCAATAAAATTTCCAGGCTGCCAAAGTACTTGGCTATTTGTCAGGGAGAAATAAAGGGAACAATCTGCCAAGTCCTGTCCCATGGCACTCAAGGAGTGGCAAAGGCAAATTAAGCAATGTACTCTGGTGGGATAGCACAATGTCAGTGTCAACAGGTAGCATTATTTTAGCTGAGAATTGAATCTCAAGCTTTTATTTTACAGGTAAAGTCACCAAGGACCATAGAATGACTTAGCCAAAATCATAAGTCTCACTGACAGAGAAGCAAGACTAGAATCTAGATCCCATTTCAAAGGCTAATTTTTTGGTACCAAATTCCATTTCTTTATGAACACATTTCATAGATTCACAGGACACATTCATGATACGCGGACTTTGTTCCGCTTTGAATTTTTTAAAGAACCCAAAACACAAATGAGTAAGATCCATTCCGATAGCCTTCCAATAACTGTAAAACTAATCCATGACTAACTAAAAGGTGCATTTAGAAAAATGGAAAAAAATCAATCATAAAATCTAAATTACTTTGACAATAAGTGCTTACCACCATCTAGAACAAAAAAAAAAAAATGAATGCAAGTTGAATTTGGGCTTTTATTTTTTTTTCTGTTTAACTGTATCAAGACAGAGATTTTAATAAAGAACTATGGGGTTTCCTCTAAAGCTTGTCTGGTTTTGATCAAATGTATGTTAGCTTTAGCCTCAAGTTGTCATTGTCAGTAAAGATGATTTGTATTCATTATGGCTCTTGTATGCATCAGTATTGGTCTATAACCAATGATACAGTAAACACATGGTGGCTTGAACATTCTTCTATACAGTGTACTAAAGGCAGTTGCTATCAATCCACTGGCATACAAAATTAAACCTCCTTGCCACTTATGATTGAGTCAGACCCACTGGCAATTGTTTTGTACATTAAAAATAATATTTACAAAGCTTCAAAAACCACAAAGTATCTGAGTAATCATGAAACTGAGGCACTAAAAATAGATTTGAATAAATTTCAGGCCCTACATTTCAAGATTAGGTATAGTGATCTTATCTAACAACAGCTAATCTATTTGAAAAATGGGAAAATGTACTCTTTAATATCAGCACACACATATATCATACATGCAAACTGAAGGGGGAAATGAATGCTTTCTCAGGGTCTCAACAAAAATTAATGTGCATCATAAACACTTCCCAATCTATAACTAATACAATCAAGGAGGACATTTAATTAGCAATTAGTCTGAGTAACATTCCTTGGAGATTAATTTGTTTTGCCAGATGGCCTTCATAAAAATAATTCTTAGAGGAATTCTTTAGAATTCAGCTAAGCTAATCATAAGGTGTAGGAAGAGGGAGGCATTTTAACAGTCATAGCAAGAATAAATTGATGGCTTTAAGCTCTAAGTCTGAGGTGGAAAATGCAAAGCTTGGTCTTTGGACTTGCCCAATGACAGATGAGGCAAGTCTGTAATGAAGGCGAAATCTGGAGATAAGTCAGGGAGATGCTAGCAATAAGCAAGCTCTAATGGGAGGGTAAATCCAAATTAGACATCATCAAACTAGACTGAAGGTCAAGGGAAGTATAAAAACAGAGAAGAAGAAGAAGAAGAAGAAGAAGAAGAAGAAGAAGAAGAAGGAGGAGGAGGAGGAGGAGGAGGAGGAGGAGGAGGAGGAAGAA
>PVIU01017203.1:0-42642 GCA_004026605.1 Ondatra zibethicus
GATGGGGATTGCATTGAATCTATAGATGGCCTTTGGTAGAATTGCCATTTTTACTATATTGATCCTTCCAATCCAGGAGCATGGGAGATCCTTCCATTTTCTGGTGTCCTCCTCGATGTCTTTCTTCAAGGTCTTAAAGTTCCTGTCAAATAGATCTTTCACTTCCTTGGTTAGTGTTACCCCAAGATACTTTATGCTTATTGTGAAAGGTGATGTTTCTCTGATTTCCCTCCAAGGCCTCAGCCCAGGTGGGCCGAGCTCGGGTTCAGCCAGGACCACGCAGATGAGAAGGGATGCCCAGGGGCGAGCAGGGTTGGGATAAGCAGCAAAGCCAACAGAGGGGAGCCCCAAGTGGCCAGAAGGTCCCGCGGACGGGCTGGGGCCCACTCACCAGGGTCCACCTGAATCCGCGGATGGTGGTTGGGCGAGGTTCCCGGTCCCAAAGGCAGGCCTACTGAGGGTTGACCGCTCCTCTCTGCTCGGCTCCGTGGGACAAAGGAGGCCCCCTAGCAGGGGACTCATCCTTTCCCCAAGGCCTCAGCCCGGGTGGGCCGAGCTCAGGTGCAGCTGGGACAGGGTCCAGATGAATCCGCGGAAGCTGGTTGGGCGAGGTTCCCGGTCCCAAAGGCAGGCCTACTGACTGCTCTTCAATTTCTTTCTTCAAGGTCTTAAAGTTCTTGTCAAATAGATCTTTTACTTCCTTGGTTAGTGTTAGCCAAAGATACTTTATGCTATTTGTGGCTATCTTGAAAGGTGATGTTTCTCTGATTTCCCTCTCTGTTTCTTTATCCTTTGTGTATAGGAGGGCTACTGATTTTTTAAGTTGATCTTGTACCCTGCCACACCACTGAAGGTATTTATCAGCTGTAGATGTTCTTTGGTAGAAGTTTTGAAGTCATTTATGTACACTATCATATCATCTGCAAATAACGAAAGTTTGACTTCTTCTTTCCAATTCAAATCCCCATGATCTCCTTATTCTGTCTTATAGCTATTGCTAGAACTTCAAGCACTATATTATAGAGATATGGGGAGAGTGGAAAGCCCTGTCTTGTTCCTGATTTTAGTGGAATTGCTTTGACTTTCTCTCCATTTATTTTGATGGTAGCTGTCAGCTTGCTGTATATTGCTTTTATTATATTTAGATATGAATCTTGTATCCCTAATCTCTCCAAGACCTTTATCATAAAGGGTGTTGAATTTTGTCAAATGCTTTTTCAGCATCTAATGAAATGATCCATATGGTTTTTTCTTTCAGTTTATTTATATGATGGATTACATTGATAGATTTCTGTATGTTGAACCAGTCCTGCATCTCTGGGATGAAGCCTACTTGATCATAATGGATGATTTTTTGACGTGTTCTTGGATTCTGTTTGCCAGTATTTTATTGAGAATTTTTGCATCGATGTTCATGAGTGAGATTGGTCTGTAATTTTCTTTCTTGGTTGTGTCTTTGTGTGGTTTTGGTATCAGGGTAACTTTATCTTCATGAAAAGAGTTTGGCAATAAACCTTCTGTTTCTATTATGTGAAACACCTTAAGGAATATAGGTATTAGCTCTTCTTGGAAGTTATGGTAGAATTCTGCTTTAAAACCACCTAGACCTGGGCTTTACTTGGTTGGGAGGTTTTTGATGACAGTTTCTATTTCCTCATGAATTATAGGTCTATTTAAATTGTTCACCTGGTCTTGATTTAATTTCGGTATATGGTATTTATCTAAAAAACTGTCTTTATCATTTACATTTCCAATATTGTGGCATAAAGGCTTGTGTAGTCAGACCTAATGATTCCCTGAATTTCCTCTGTGTCTGTTGTTGTGTCCCCCTTTTCATTTCTGATCTTGTTAATATGAGTATTCTTTTTCTGCCTTTTGATCAGTTTGGATAGGGGTTTGTCAATCTTGTTGATTTTCTCAAGAAACCAGGTCTCTGTTCACTGATTCTATGGATTGTTTTCTGTGTCTCTATTTTTTTGATTTCAGTCCTCAGTTTGATTATTTCCAGTCTTCTACTTCTGAGTGAGTCAGCTTCTTTTTTTCTAGTGCTTTTAGGTGTGCTGTTAAGTCTCTAATGTGTGCTTTCTCCATTTTCTTTATGTGGGCACTAAGTTCTTTGAACTTTCCTCTTAGCACTGCTTTCATAGTGTCCCATAGGTTGGGGTATGTTGTGTCTTTATTTTCGTTGAATTCAAGGAAGACTTTAATTTCTTTCTTTATTTCTTCCTTGACCCAGGAGTGGTTCAGTAGTTGACTGTTCAGTTTCCATGAGTTTGTAGGCTTTCTGGGGGTGGAATTGTTGTTAAATTCTGACTTTACTCCATGATGATCCAATAAGACACAGGTGATTATTCCAATCTGTTTGTATCTGTGGATGTTTGCTTTGTTACCGAGTATGTGATCAATTTTTGAGAAGGTTCCATGAGATGCTGAGGAGAAGGTATATTCTTTCCTGTTTGGGTATGATGTTTTATAGATGTCTGTTAAGTCCATTTGATTCATTACATCTGTTAGATCTCGTATTTCTTTGTTAAGTTTCTGTCTGGTTGACCTGTCCATTGGTCAGAGAGGAATGTTGAAATCTCCTACTATTAGAGTGTGGGGTTTGATGTGTGCTTTGAGTTCTAGTAATGTTTCTTTTACTTAAGTGAGTGCTTTTATATTAGGGTCATATATATTCAGGATTGAGACTTCATCCTGATGGATTATTCCATTTAAGAGTATAAAATGTCCATCTCCATCTCTTCTGATTGATTTTAGCTTGAAGTCGATTTTGTTCGATATTATTATGGCCACACCCACTGGTTTCTTAGGGCCATTTGATTGAAAAACCTTTTCCCAACCCTTTATTCCGTGATAATGTCTGTCTTTGTGGTTGAGGCATGTTTCTTGTAAACAACAGAATGTTGGATCCTGCTTTCGTATCCATTCTCTTAACCTGTGCCTTTTTATAGGTGAATTGAGTCCATTAATATTAAGTGATATTAATAACCAGAGGTTATTAACTGCGGTTATTTTTTTAGGGTTGTAGAATTTGTGTGTTTCCCTTCTTTGAGTTGTGCCATTGGAGGGTGTTGGGACCTGAGTGTTTCCAGGCCCACACTGTTTTATCAGACTAGTTCTGGATCATTGCCCTGTTGTTCATTTCCCTGTTCCTGTGTCCTGAGAACTTCTTGCTCTACGCGGCTCTGTGGGGCAGCTGTGTTGAGCTGATTACATTCTTGTGGTTTTCCTGTTTTGCTGAGACCATTACTGACCCCCAGGATGGGGAAGTGGAGGTTGTATATAAGCTGTGAGAATAAAGCACAGAGAGCTCTCTCTTCTGGATGATGGAAACATCTGTCACTGAGTGCTTGTCTCAACTCTGACGACACTCTCCTGGCTCTGGTTCACAATCTGGATGCGGCAAGAGGAGGTCCTGCCGAGACCAGGTATGATGGGTCCTCGGATAGGGCTCCTTGGACAGGGCTCACCTGCAAAAGGCAGGGGGAGGATTGTATAAATTAGTAAAGAGCAAAAAATAAGGGTGCGCACCATGGGTAACTCAACGACAAAAGTTCGGCTGGCTTCTGAACTGAAAGAATTACTCCGACAACAAGGAACTGCTGTTAAGTCTAGTACCACACTTGCTTTTGTGTCCACCATAGCTGAATCCAGCTCATGGTTCCTGACAGGAGAAGGTTCTAATATTCCCGATTGGGAACAAGTCAAGAGGGACTTGCCAAATGTCTTACAAGAAAAGGGCCCTGAGAACTTTCCAGTGGGCACGTTCTCATTGTGGAGACTGGTCAGAGATGCTCTTCTTACTGATCACGTACAGGTTAAGGAACAATTAAATGACTTAGAACGGGCTTTTGGAGAAGTACAAGAGGAGGAGACAAAGCTTCCCCTGCAAGAGGAAGATTTGCAGTCTGAAAGAGAGGATAATGCTAAGCAAAAGAAACAAACCCATGAGGGAAAGGATAGGGATGGTCAGTCATTCACTTTCAGTACAGCAAGCTTAGCGAGTTTGGCAGAAGAGACGGATAGTGAGGACTCAGAGGAGGATCTAGAGTTAAAAGTTAAAAGGATACAAGAGAAGTTGAAGGAACTTAATCCCTTTCCTCGAAGGGAGAAAGTGAAAATTAATCCTACTGCCCCTCCGTACAATCTCCTCTATTGGAGACATTGCCAGCAAGAACATTCTTTGTCTCCTGACTGCACCAGCCCAAAGGGTGTGCATTTTCCCGAGATTCAAGCCTACCCAGTCACGGAGGTAACAAATCAGCAGGGGCAACTCGTAAGGGAACATGTACTTCTGACTTTTAAGGAATTAAAGCAGTTGAAGGAAGCTGTTAGTGGATATGATGCACAAGTCCCTTTTACCCTGGCTTTGGTGGAGTCATATCAAGCCTCAATCTTGACCCCTGGTGATTGGCAACAACTTTGCAGAGCGGCACTGTCTGGGGGTGACTACTTACTGTGGAAAAGTGAGTTCCATGAACGTTGCTTTGAAACAGCCCGCTTGAATGCTGTAGCTCGCAGGCCTCAGATTAACATAGAATTCCTACAGGCATGGGGCAGTATGCTGCCCTGGCACAGCAGATCATATATGATGCTGGCACATACGCCCAGATTGCAACCGCTGCCCTGCAGGCGTGGAAAGTGCTGCCCAATGTAGGAGTTGGGGAACAGATTTCAAAGGTGCTACAGGGCCGCTCTGAGCCATATGCAGACTTTGTATCCAGGCTTCTGCAATTGGCCAGGAAGATTTTTGGAGATGCCGATTCAGCTATGCCCATTGTGAAACAGCTAGCTTTAGAGAATGCCAACAAATATTGTAAGGAAGCATTGAGAGGACACAAGAACAAAAGTCTTAATGACATGATCAAGGTTTGTAGGGACATAGATGGGACTCACATTCAAGCCCAGGTCATGGCAGCTGCTCTCCGTCAGGGGTTACGAGGAGCTCACGGAGGATTAGGAGCAAGACCTAAGGGCTGTTATCAGTGTGGACAGGAAGGACACTTTAGAAGGGACTGCCCTAATAATAAGGGACCCAGCAAAGGCTCTGGGCCAGGTCTATGTCCCTGTTGTAGGAAAGGGGTACATTGGAGTAGCGAGTGCCGTTCCAAGTGAGATAAACAAGGGAACCCGCTACCTTCAGGAAATGGGCAGTGGGAACTACTCCGGGCCCTGAAAGCCAAAGTGTACAGAGTAATGCAGGCAAGGAACACTATCCCAGGCAGTGGGAGGCTCTGTCACCTGTCAGTCAACAACCCCTCTCTGTCCGAGCTCTCTGCTGAGGCTCCCCAGGGAGTGCAGGACTGGACCTCAGTGCCTCCGCCCGAGCAGTATTAACACCCGCTATGGGGCCTCAGGCCATACCCACGGGAGTTTTTGCACCCTTGCCTGAAGGGACAATAGGAGTACTCCTGGGGAGAGGCAGCATTATTATGCAAGGCATTCAAGTGCACCCTGGGGCAATTGACGCTGACTACACCGGAGAAATAAAAATCATGATGGAGTCACCCAAAGGAGTAGTGGTGATTTCCCAGGGTCAAAGGGTTGCACAATTATTACTCCTTCCCTATCTACAAATGGACAATGCTACCTTGGTCTCTACCAGGGGAAGTCAAGGATTTGGATCCACAGGGTCCCATCATGGTTTTTGGGTAGCTGATATGGCCTCTCGGCTCCAATTGTCCCTGAACATTAGTGGAAGGAAATTCTTAGGAATTCTGGATACCGGGGCGGATGTATCGGTCCTTTCAGGGAAATTCTGGCTTTGAGCTTGGCCTCAAGTTTGGGTACCGCTATGCTACAGGGAATAGCCAAACTCGACCCAGCCTGAGTGCTCAAATATTGACATGGAGAGATCAGGATGGTCACGAAGGTCATTTTCAGCCATATATTGTCCCAGATTTACCCACTAAATTATGGTTTTGGGATGTTCTTCGTGACATGGGAGCTGTATTAACTACTCAAGCTTCAAATGGTGTCAATGATACAGTTACTGATATGATGCTGGATATGGGGTGGACTCCTGGAAAGGGTTTGGGTCGAAATTCACAGGGCCTAAAACAAGCGATCGATGCAAGGGACTCCATAACCAGGACGAAAGGGGATAGGCACGGCCTAGGACATTTTTAGTGGGGGCCACTGCTGAACGGCCTGAGCCCATACCAATTACTTGGAAGTCAAACACTCCAATATGGGTAGAGCAGTGGCCTTTACCTGCAGAAAAATTACAGGCTGCAAAGGAGTTAATAAAAGAGCAATTGGCTGCTGGGCATATAGTATTATCTACTTCCCCATGGAATACGCCAATTTTCGTTATAAAAAAGAAATCAGGAAAATGGAGGTTGCTTCAGGATTTTAAGAGCAGTGAATACGTCCATGAAGGTTATGGGAGCTGTTCAGCCTGGTCTTCCCAGCCTCGTGGCCATACCTAAGGATTGGTCTTTATTAGTCTTGAATTTAAAAGATTGTTTTTTCACCATTCCTCTGGCCGCTCAAGATTGCCAACACTTCACTTTCTTCGTGCCTTCCAGCAATTATAGGGAGCCATAGCAAAGATACCAATGGGTTGTTTTCCACAAGGCATGGCCAATAGCCCCATTATATGCCAGAGATATGTATCCACAGCCATCGCACCTCTCTGCAGCAAGTTTCCAGATGCGTATATCATTTATTATATGGATGATATCCTACTGGCTCATTTTGATAAGGAACAGTTGTGAGCTTTGTATGCTCAGATGCAACAGTTGCTGGCCAAGGCAGGATTGGTCATGGCCCCTGAGAAGGTACAATTGATGGCACCCTACAATTACCTTGGCTATGTTATCTCTGATGCTGAGATCACCCCACAGAAATTGCAGTTTGCCACCTCCCACTTAAAGACTCTCCATCAGTGGCAGCGATTCTTAGGGGAGATTCAATGGCTCTGCCCCTCCTTTTCTATACCTACTGTGGAGTTGAAGCCTCTGTTTGACTTGCTCAACGGTAATTCGGACCCTCTATCTCCTCAAACATTAACCCCTGAGGGAAGGGTGGCACTGAGAAAGATAGAGGTAGCCCTGCAAGGGTTATTTGTTCAACAGATAGATTATCAACTGCCTCTACAATTTTTAGTCTTGCCATCTGAATTTGCTTCAATGGGTGTTTTTTGGCAAGATGCTCCCCTTTATTGGGTACACTTATCTGCTTCACCTGGACGCACGGTCATTCTGTATCCTGACTTGATTTGTCAACTTTTGTGGAAAGCTGGGACTGTAGCTAGAGCAAATTTTGCCAAAGATATGGACATTCTCACTGTGCCCTATACACAGGATATGCTAAATAATTTGATACAGTACAATGATTCCTGGTGTTTATTTCTATGTTCTTATCGTGGTCAAGTTAACCAATCCTATCCACAACATAAGTTGATTCAAAGTTTCAAGAAGCAATCACCTATACCGGGAGCCTGGCTAGTGTTTACAGATGGGGCCAAGGATGGAAGGGCTGCAGTGGTGTGTGGGGATAAGGTTGACAGTGTCACAGTCTCTGGTGCCTCTACGCAACTGGCGGAAGTTACTGCACTTATTTTGGCCCTCCACTTGTATCCATCTGATCCCCTTAATATCTATACAGATAGTGTTTATATCGTTTCCCCTTTGGAGATTGCTCCTTATGTTGGGGAGCACTCAAAAATTTCTGCTCAGTTACAAACCCTGCAGCTTTTGATATGGGCGTGCAAAGATCCTTTATTTGTAGGTCACATAAGGGGGCACTTGGACCTACCTGGCCCATTAGCTGCTGGGAACCGGAGCGCTGATGAGGCCACTAAGTTTATCCTTGGGGTGTCCGAATATGATGCTGCCTTGCAATGGCATAGGAAATTCCATCTTAATGCTCAGTCCCTTAGACATAAAACACAGTGTTCTAAAGCAGAGGCTTTATCTATAGTTTCTACCTGGCCCACTTGTGCTCCTTTCATTTATGTTCCTTCCTTGGGGGATTAATCCCCGTGGTCTCTGAGCCAATGATATCTGGCAAGCTGATGTTACACATGTTGCTGATTTAGGTTCTCAACATTATTTACATGTATCAATTGATACTTATTCTGGCCTGATTATAGCCACATTACATACTGGAGAAAAAGCTAAACATGTTATTGAGCATCTCCTTTCAGCATTTTCCTTTATGGGAGTACCCAGACAAATAAAAACAGATAATGGCCCTGCATATTCTAGCAATTGTTTTAAAAGGTTTTGCAAGAAATGGGATGTTATACATAAGACTGGCATCCCCTATAATCCTCAAGGACAAGCCATTGTAGAATGGGCTAATCGCCATATAAAAGCTTATTTGAAAAAAATAAAAGAAGGTGAAATATACCAGGGATGTCAGGAACCACTAGCATTACTTTCTATCACTCTTTATACCTTAAATTTTTTATTAACTGATGATAAAGGGCATAGTGCTGTTGAAAGGCACTTTTCTGTTCCTGTCTCCATGGAGGCCATGGTGCATTGGAAAGACTTATCTATGGGAGGCTGGCAGCCTCCTGCCCCCGTGTTAGCCAGGGTCAGGGGGGTGGTCTATGTTTTCCCCCTAGGAGCGGATAAGCCGATTTGGGTACCTGAACGCTGGGTACAACCAGTGCACGATCCATCCCCAGTGGGGGAGCCAAAGCAAGGGGAAGACCATGATGCTCATAATACACCTTTTGGTGATCCAGATCCTGAAAAGTCAGGCTGAGGTATCGAGGTCTCTGGTAAGAAATCCTCCAGTGCTCCTGCCAGTGAGTCTAGAAAGTCCTGTTTTCCTGGCAGATTTTACTAATAACTGGATCCTGGGTGTTGCTGCAAGTAACAAGCCATAGCAGGCCACCCCGCTTAATCTGCAAGGTTTCGATTTGCATCAAACCTTGTGCTTCGGCAGGAATTATTCCACCTATCGCAATGATAGTACGATAGGGAATGGAACTGCCAGCTGGAATACCTCAACTTATTTTGAGACATCTTTAAAGCTGAATTATACTAAAAATACCTTGGTTATAGCTTCCCCCTGTTTGATGAGTCCCTTCTTTTTCATACTTTGGAATCATACGGAAAGGGGGTCGGGCAGGGGGAAAACCTAAATTGTTCACTTTCCAATTGCAGCCTGAGTAATTGCTGGGATCCCTGGACTTCGCATGCTTTGGTGGTGCTAATTCCAGCCTTTATGATGATACTGGTGAGTGCGTCGTCACAAGACCAGCAGTATCCAATCCAGATGTTTCGGCAGAAAAGGGACTTTGGCATAACCGCTGTGATTGTTGCTTCCATAGCCCTTGCTGCAACTGCTGCTGGTTTGGCTGTATCTCAGAATGTGCAAACGGCAAAGACTGTTAATGACCTAGAGCACTCAGCATTCAAGAAACTTTAAATGGACAAATACATTATGGATATTTGTCTGGACCTTGGAATGTTTCATTTTTAATTACTTGCTCATATGGTGGTGGAGATTAATCAAATTTGTGTTAATCCTACTGCTGCCTATGATTTATGGAATGCCCTTGCCAAAGCTGCTGGTTGGGTGACCTGATGGTCGGGATCTATTGCCTTGTTAATTTTATGCCTGGGTGGAAGTATTATTGGTCTGCTTTTGTTCTGTCGATGGTGGCGAGAGAATTGCCTTCACCATGCAGCTATTAGACAAGCATTTCTGGCCCTGCAGCCACGAGATACAGCCCAGATCTGGCTGTACGGGGATACTCAATGACCTCTCCACTCGCCATGCCACCTAAGACAGGGGTATGGGTCTCCTCCATGACAGGTACCATGGTGGGGGTTCATGAGATGACCTAAGACAGGGGTCCCTCTAAATAAATAAAAGGGGGTGAGATGTTGGGACCTCACCTGACTGTTTCTAGGCCCACACTGTTTTGTCAGACTAGTTCGGGATCATTGCCCTGTTGGTCAGTTCCCTGTTCTTGTATCCTGAGAACTTCTTGCTCTACGGGGCCATGGGGGGCAGCTGTGTTGAGCAGATTACATTCTTGTGGTTTTCCTGAGACTGGTACTGACCCCCAGGATGGGGAAGTGGAGGTTGTATATAAGCTGTGAGAATAAAGCACAGAGAGCTCTCTCTCCTGGATGATGAAACCATCTGTCACTGAGTGCTGATTTCAACCCTGACAACCCTCTCCTAGCTTGAGTTCACAAGCCAGACATGGCAGAGGGCTGTTAGATGTCTGTGTTATGATGGCTGTTGTTTGCTTCCTTTAGTTGTAGTTTTCCTTCTAGTACTTTCTGTAAGGCTGGGTTTGTGGCTATGTATTGCTTAAATTTGTTTTTATCCTGAAATATCTTGTTTTCTCCATTGATGGTGAATGAAAGTTTGGCTGAGTATAGTAGTCTGGGCTTGCATCCATGGTCTCTTAGCATCTGCAGCACATCTATCCAAGACCTTCTGGCTTTCGTGGTTTCCATAGAGAAGTCAGGTGTAATTTTGATAGGCTTACCTTTATACGTTACTTGGCCTTTTTCCTTTGCAGCTCTTAGTATTCTTTCTTTATTCTGTATGTTTTGTGTATTGATTATTATATGGCGAGGGGATTTTTTTTTGATCCAGTCTATTTGGTGTTCTGTAAGCTTCTTGTACCTTCATAGGCATATCCATCTTTAGGTTGGGAAAGTTTTATTCTATAATTTTGTTGAATATATTTTCTGGGCCTTTGAACTGTGCTTCTTCTCTTTCTTCTACCCCTATTTTCTTAAGTTTGGCATTTTTATGGTGTCCCAGATTTCCTGGGTGTTTTATGTTAAGAATTTGTTGGATTTGTTGTTTTCTTTGATCAATGAGTTTATTTTCTCTATAGTATCTTCAACGTCTGAGATTCTTTCTTCTGTCTCTTGTATTCTGTTGGTTATACTTGTCTCTGCAGTTCCTGCTCATTTACCCAGATTTTCCATCTCTAGCCTTCCCTCAGTTTATGTTTTCTTCATTGCCTCCATTTCAGTTTTTAAGTCTTGAACTGTTTCCATTACCTGTTTGATTGCTTTTTCTTGGTTTTCTAAGGTATCTTTGAGGAATTTATTCATTTCTTCTAATTTTTTGTTAGTTTTCTTATGCCTTTCTTCAAAGAAGTTTTCACCTCTTCATTAAAGGTATCTATCACTTTCATAATGTTACGTTTAAAGTTGATTTCTTCTACTTCTTCTGGGTTAGGTTGCTCAGATTTTCCTGTTGCATACTCGCTGGTTTCTGGTGTTATCATGTTGCTTTCCAGGTTGTTGGAGGAATTCTTGGACTGGCACCTGCCCATCTCTTCCTTTGATTGCAGTCAGGGGAGTCTCAGCAGGTGGGTACCTCCCAGGAAGGCTTGCACACACTCACCCCTCTGGATAGCTGATCTCAGTGCAGGAAGAGGAAGTCCTGTCTGGACCTCCAATCCATCTGGACCTCCGATCTCAGCACAGGAAGAGAGAGTCCTGGTGGTCCAAGGACCCACAGAGGAAAGAGCAAACTTGCAGGGGGGGGTGCAGGGTCGTGTGGAACAAAGATGCCTGTTGCAGCAGGCTCCCTCTGGGACCTTCCCGACAGGCGCGCACAACCTTACCAGTCTGTACCTCCGATCTCAGCACAGGAATAGAGAGTCCTGGTGTTCCAAGGACCCACAGAGGAAAGGGCAAACTTTCTGGGGGTTGTGCAGGGTTATGTTCAACAAAGAGGCCCACTGCAGCAGTTTTACTCGGGGACCTTACTGTCAGGCACACACAATCTTACCAGTCTGTACCTCCAATCTCAGCCTATCAATAGCTTTTGTATAAACTAACAACAAATTTGCTTTGAAAGAAATCATGGACATATTCGAATTCATGATACATTAAAGATATCTTAGAATAAACCTAAGGGTCTCTACTATGAGAAAGCTAAATCTCTGGAGAAAGAAATTTAGAGACGCTTTTAAATTAAAGAACAGTCTATATTTACCAATAGTATGATTAATATTGTGACACTGACTGTAGCTATTTACAGATTCAATGAAACTAACTTGAAACAAATCAAAGTTGGTATCTCTTTCTTTCCAGGTTTAAAATTGTCCCTAAGCAAACCATTATTTTCATGGGTTTCCCTTTATTAGTCAGTCACTTGTGGCTTTTCTCTTGTGCCCTTCACTACCATTTTATTCTTGCCTTTAGAACTTAAATTGTAATATACTGTGTGGTACTTCTTTTATGATCACAGCTGTTTGATGTTCTATGTGCTTAATCTTCTCTGTATAAATATGATTTTCACTATATTGGGGAGGTTTTTTCTATGAATATCATAATATATGATCTATACCATTGACCTGGGATTTTTCTTCTTCTTCCATTTCCATTATTCAACGATTTGGTCTTTGATGGTATCTCAAAGTTGCTTAATTTTTTTACGTTTTTAAAGTTTCAAACATAGTTTTTAATTCAGTGATTAAATTCCTCTACTTTGTATTCAAATCCTGATATTCTGTCTTGTACTTGATTTATTCTGTGTTTCCCCTTAGTGTTCTACAGTGCTATTGACTTTTTATTTCTGTCTTTATCTCAACCCGGGTTTTGTTTAGTATTTTTATCTCTCTACTGTATTCACTTTTCAAATCCTGAGTTATTTTGCCATATTAGTCATCCATAGGTTTATATTTTCCCCTTTTCTGCTTTGTATAAGTTACTTTTCTGCAGCTATGATAAAATACTATGATCAATGTAACTTACGGAATAAAGAGTTTATTTTGGTTTATAGTTTCAGATCATAGCAATCAGGATGCTGAGAACGTATATCCTGAACTTCAAGTAGAAAGCAGAGAGATAAAGAACAGGAAGTGGCTTGAGTCATTAAGTTTTTAAGGCTGGCCCCAGTAACATACTTCCTCCAGTAAGGCTATATCTAAGCATACTCAAACACAGCACTAACTGGGGATGAACTGTTAAAATGCCCAAGGTAATATAGACATTTATCACTCAAACTACACAATTTTCATTCAGAAATTTATTTATATTCTTCAAATTCATTTTGTTGCTTCTTTTTGTCCTGTTTATACTCCTTGCTTCTTTGATCATGTTTACAATTGTAATAATTCTCTATTCTAAGATTCATGCTCATTATTTTCATTGCACAGCATTTCTATGGAACTGTTGATCTGTGGGGGAGATATATTATCTTGGACTTCATTTGGTTGTTTTCATGATGTGATCTGGATATATGACTTACTAATTTGGTTGTGTGTCTGATATTGAAATTATGGGCTTCCTCTGTTGATTTGAAAATTTTGCTGTTGCCCTAATTTGATTGATTAGGAATCAAGTAGATCTTAACAAATTGAGTTGAAGGTTCTGTAGAGAAGTCCTTCATATTTCATGTTGATTTTTGATGAGTGAGACTGTGTTGATTCTGTTTTACAGACAACCAAAACCTCTGCTAAAAACTCTTAGGTATGTTTGAAGGTAGAAAGATGGTGGCATACAACTGATCCTAAGGAGACACACAGGTATAGTATATAAGTACTATATGCATGCATATTTCTACCTCTGTTTAAGATACTTTGTATATTGATTCAATTTTAGGATATATTTATTATATTTCACTATACATTTCTACCTCTGAAAAAGATATTTATACATTTTTTACATTTTGATGTCATTGTCTTCATTTCCTGCACATTTGTTGAAAGGTTTTTAATTTTTTAATATGAAACCTTAGTCTTTAAGTTATACAGGTAGTAAGAATTACATGTCAACTGTCATCCATGTTTGTCTTACTTATAGTTAGACTAATCAGGTTCTTTAGATGCAGAGAGATGTATTCCACTTTGACAGGTAATCTTCAAATACTTCAAAGAACTGAAGAATATAGCATCTAAATTACTAGGGCTCTAGTTATTTATGTCTAGTTGACATGAGACACAATTGCCCCTGGCAGCATCAATCTATTCCCAAGAGAATGTTGGGCACAAAAGACATTCCACTTGGAGCTTGTTTTCTTCTTGACAAAGCTGGCCTTTGGGCAAATAACTGTTCATGTCTTGATCACTGATAAAATGCAGTGTCCAGATTGGACAAGTAGGATATAAGCAAAAAGACTGCCAAACTTTGTCAAGACAGGGTAAGACAGTTTTGAAAATTTTTCTGCCTCTGAAAATGGTCTGTCAGTCACTCTAGGCCTTAGTCAAAGTTGGTTGCCCCAATGTTGACTTTGGGTGATTGCCAATGTCTCCAGTTGTCTCCATCATTTCTTGTAACCTTTGGAAGTTGCTTCCTTTCATTTCCTGTTTACTCAAGTAATATTATTTCCTTTCTCAGGTCTTTGATGGGTTTGAAGACTAGAGAGTCATTTTTACTTTTCTCTAATGACTTAACCAAGTCTTTTTTTTTCTGCTTTTGGGTTTTTGAGACAGGGTTTCTCTGTGTAACAGTCCTAGCTTTCCTGGAGCTAGTGCAAACTCACAGGGATCCACTTTCCTCTGGCTGCTGAGTGCTGGGATTAAAGGCATGTGCCACCACTGTCCAGCTTAGCCAAGCCATTTTTAACATAAGACTTAGACTCCTTAGGATAATATAATTATTGAAATATTTAGCATGTGTTTCTTGTTTGATGTTGTTCTGTGCTGTTTGTAATTCTAATTTGTCTCTCTCTTTCTCTCTATATCTATCTATCTATCATCTATCTATCTATCTATCTATCTATCTATCTATCTATCTATCTATCTATCTATCTATCTGCCTCTTATTTTCCCTGAAAAATAATTGATATTTGTTCTTATTGTATATAGTTTTATAATAGGCTTAGAACTTTCTTGTTTAGACAAAAGGGGAGGTGCTGTGAGAACTCCTTCAGTCAATAGCTTTTAAAATACTGTCCCACCTTTAGCATGGTCTCATGTACTAGAAATGCAGATGAAAAGTGTGTGTGGTCCCTTGTCTACCGGATTCTGTTCCAGTTCGCAGGGTACACAGAGGACTTCAGATTGCTACTCTTTCTGTATGTTTATCCCCAGATAAACAAACCTTTGTTATACTCAATTCTGGGCTATTGTAAAACTGTTATGTATGCCAACACCAAGCTGTATGGTTTAATCTGCAAAATTTCTCCTCTGTCATCTACCAGTTCCTAAATGCTACTGCTAACACAAACTTTTGATTCTTTTACTTTGTAAAGTCTGATATAACTGAACAGATTATAATGTTCATTTCTTTATGAAAGGAGTATTTAATGTGTTAGAATTAGATTGTATTAATGGATCAAAGACCTCAATGTAAAGCCAACCGCACTGAACCTCATAGAAGAGAAAGTGGGAAGTATACTTGCACATATTGGCACAGGAAACCACTTCCTAAATATAACCCCAGCAGCACAGACACTGAGAGAAACAATTAACTGAAAAGCTCCCGTAAAGCAAAGGACATGGTCAACAAGAAAAACTACAGCCTATAGAATAGGAAAAGATTTTCACCAACCCCACATCAGACAGAGCTCTGATCTCCAAAATATACAAAGAACTCAAGAAATTGGTCATCAAAAGTAATAATCCAATAAAAAATGGAATACAGACCTAAACAGAGAACTCGCAACAGAGGAATCTAAAATGGCTGGAAGACACTTAAGGAAATGTTCAACATCCTTAGTCATCAGAGAAATGCAAATCAAAACAACTCTGAGATCCCATCTTACACCTGTAAGAATGGCCAAGATCAAAACCACTGATGATTACTTATGCTGGAGAGGTGGTGGAGTAAAGATAACACTCCTGAACTGCTGGTGGGAGTGCAAGCTGTTCAGCCCCTTTGGATATCAACATGGTGATTTCTCAGAAACTGAGGAAACAATCTTCCTCAAGACCCAGCAATACCACTTTTGGCTATATATCCAAAAGATGCTCAACAGTGCCACAAAGACACGTGCTCAACTATGTTCATAGTCTCACTGTTTGTCATAGCCAGAACTTGGAAACAATCTAAATGCCCTTCGGCTGAAGAATGGATGAGGAAAATATGGTACATTTACACAATGGAGTACTACATAGCAGAAAAAAATAATGACATCTTGAAATTTGCAGGCAAGTGGTCGGAGCTAGAAAACATCATTTTGAGTGAGGTAACCCAGATGCAGAAAGACAATTATCATATGTACTCACTCATAAGTGGTTTTTAAACATAAAGCAAAGAAAAACATCTTACAAATCACAATCCCAGAGAACCTAAACAACACTGAGGACTCTAAGAGAGACATACATGGATCTAATATACATGGGAAGTAGAAAAAGATAAGATCTCCTGAGTAAATTGGGAGCATGGGAACCTTGGGGGAGGGTTGAAGGGAAGGGGACAAACAGTGAGGGGAGCAGAGAAAAATGTGGAGCTCAATAAAAACCAATAAAAAAGAATTAGATTGTATTATACACTTATTCAGGGCATACAGACTGTAATTCAAAACAGATGTTGTAGAATCTTCAGAAATGACATAAGAAAATATCCATTGTATCTATTTTGAGGGCATCATACTATATGCTATAAGACATTAGTCTTGTATTGTTTTAATAAAACACTGATTGGCCAGTAGCCAGGCAGAAAGTAGAAGTGGGGCAATTAGAACAGGAGCATTCTGGGAAGAGGAAAGACTTAGTCTGCAGTCATCACAGCGGAAGCCAGACTCAGAGCAAGGAAGATGAGAATGCCTCACTGACAAAAGGTACCAAGCCAGGTGGCTGACAGACAAGTATAACTGACTATTTTAAGATGGAAGAATTAGTTAATAAGAAAGCCTGAGCTAGTAGGCCAACCAGTTTACAATTAATTTAGTCCTCTGTGTGTTTCTTTGGAACTGCATGATTGCAGGACCTGGTGGGACAGAAATCTCAGTCACCAACTATGATTTTATGACTATTCATATAATGGCTTCTGAGCCTTAGATCATGAATCCACACCAAAATTATGAAAGGGCACCCATGTTTGGGTGACTGGATTTCCATTAGAGACCCTAAGACTGATGAACAATGTTTGCCATACCATATTTTTCCTAGATGCGGACACCTTTCTAACCATAAGCACAGGAATTTTTTTCTATATTATCATAGAAACTTTATTACTTTCCCCATTTTCAGGTGTTGTTATTCTATTTAATGAATATAAGATAATGAAAGTTTAACTCATGACTTCAAAATAAGTAGTTCTCATGGGAAGCTAACCCAGATGTTGCTTATAGTCATGCCATGTTTAACACAAATGCTTCCATATTAGAAATATTCTTGTTTTATTGGGGTCTTTTATCCATTTGGACTTGAGTTTTATGCATGGGGATAGGTATGCACCTATTTGCATTCTTCTACTTCATGACATTGAGTTATTCCAGCACCATTTGTTGAATATGCTTTCTTTTTTCCATTGTATAGTTTTTGCTTCTTTGTCAAAAATTAGATGTTCGTAGGTGTGTGGATGAATATCTGGGACTTTGATTCAATTCTATTTGTCAGCCTGTCTTTTTTATGCCAATACCAAGCTGTTTTCATTACTTTAGCACTATAATAGGTCTTGAAATCAGGGATGGTGATGCCTCTGGAAGTTTCTTTATTTTACAGGATTGTTTTGGCTATCCTGGGTTTTTTGTTTTTGCATATTAAGTTGAGTACTATTCTTCTGAGGTCTGTGAAAACCTTGAAAATATTAATTATTTTGGGATTTTGATGAGGATTGCATTGAATCTGTAGGTTGCTTTTGGTATGATTGACATTTTTATGATATTTATCCTACCTATCCAAAAGCATTGGAGATCTTTCCATTTTCTGATATCTTCTTCAATATTTTTCATCAAATGCTTAAAGTCCTTGTCAAACAGGACTTTCACTTCTTTGGTTAGTGTTGCCCCAAAATATTTTATGTTATTTTTGGCTATTGGAAAAGGTGATGTTTCTCCGACTTCTTTCTAAGCTTTCTTTCTCAGGACACCCAGAACAGATTCAAAACTGCTGCCTGAGATGAAGAAGACTCACAGGATACTCTACTCAAGACTTAAACATAATCCTAAATTTTGTTTACGTCCCCATAAGATTATCAATGCCCCCCACCAGCCAGAAGTAGCCTGGAATACTATGCCCACATTCCCAAAAAATGGACTATGGATATTTTCCTTTGTTTTAAAAAAAGAGGGGGAAATGGTGTGGGACAATTCTGTATTCTGTCAATTATGTTTTAAATAAATGCTGATTGGCCAGTAGCCAGGCAGGAAGCATAGGCAGGACAACCAGACAGGAAGTAGAGGTGGGACAATGAGAACAGGAGTATTCTGGGAAGAAGGAAGCTCTTCCCGCAGTCCTGTCCAGACAGCAAAGAAATAGGATGTGACCTGCCCTGCTGAAAAAGGTACCAAGCCATGTTGCTAGCATATACTAGAATAATGGGTTAATATAAGTTATAAGAGCTAATAAGAAGCCTGAGCTAATGGGCCAATCAGTTTATATCTAATGCATACTCTCTGTGTGATTTTCTTTGGGGCATAATGACTGCGGGAACAGGGCAGGGCAGAAACCCCAACAAGCAGGCCCACATGTTACAAATACCAGTAGCACAGACACTGAGAGCAACAATAAATACATGGAACCTCTTGATTCTGGGAGGCTTGTGTAAAGCAAAGCAGACAGTCAATAAGACAAAAAGACAGTCTACTAAGTGGGAAAAGATCTTCACTAACCCCACATCATACAGAGGACTTATTTCCAAAGTTTATAAAGAACTCAAGAAATTAGACATCAAAATATCAAATAATCCAACTAAAAATGGGGTACAGATCTAAAAGAGAATTCTCAAAAGAATTTCAAATGAGTGAAAGACACTTAATAAAATGTTCAACATCTTTAGCCATCATGGAAATGCAAAGCAAAACAACACTGAGATACCATCTTATACTAGTCAGAAGAGCTAAGCTCACGACCACCAATGGTAGCTTATTCTGGAGATGATCCAGAGTAAGGGGAACACTCCTCCATTGCTGTTGGGAATGCAGACCACTCTGGAAATCAGTATGGCAGCTTTTTTTTTTGAAAATTGGGAGTCAACCTACCACAAAACTCAGCAATAACACTTGGGAACATACCCAAAGGATACTCAACCACACTACAAGGACATTTGTTCAGTTATGTTTATAGCAGCATTATTTGTAATGGGCATAACCAGTAAACAACCTAGGTGTCCCTCAACTGAGGAATAGATAAAGAAAATGTGGTACATTTACCCAATGGAGTATTAAACAGCAGTAAAAAACAATGAAATCCTGAAATTTGCATGTAAATGGAAGAATGAGCAAGAACCATCCTGAGAGAGGTAGGTAACCCAGACATAAAAAGATGAGCATGTTATATACCTACTGATAGGTGAATATCTAGCTGTAAATCAAAGGATAAGGAGCCTTTAGTCCACAGCCCCAGAGAAGTTAAGTAACAAGGAGAACTTGATGTGGGAGTCCCCTTTGTGTGCAGTGATTACCATTAATGAATAAAGAAATTGCCTTGACCTGTTGATAGGGCAGAACTTATGTAGGCAGAGAGGACTGGACTGAATGCTGGGAGGAAGAAGACAGAGTCAGGGAGATGCCATGGAGCTGTCGGAGATAGATGTGCTAAAATTTTCCTGGTAGGCCATGACCTCATGGTGATACACAGATGAATAGAAATGGGTTAAATTAATATAAGAGTGAGCCAATAAGAAGCTAGAGCTAATGGGTGAACCAGTGGTTTAATTAATACAGTTTCCATGTGATTATTTTGGTTCTGGGCAGCCATTCCTTGCAACAGGAACACTAAGAGAAATATGCATAGATTGTCTGGGGAAGTGGAAATAGACTAGATCTCCTGGGAAAATTGTGAATGTAGCAGTGGGGAGAGAAGGGAATGAAGGAGAAGAAGAGGAGGGGAAAAGGGAATGGGAAGGAGAAGTAAAGGGAATGGGATGGTGAAAATGGTGGAAGAACAGAGAAAGAGAACAAGGAAAGCAATATATTGATTGAGGGAGCCATTATGGAGCTAGCAAGAAACCTAGACTAGAGAATTTCCCAGGAATCCACAAGGATGACCCCAGCTAAGACCCTAAGCAATAGTGGAGAAGGAGCCTGACCTGATCTTGTCCTATAGTCAGATTGATGACTATCTTAAATGTCATCATAGAGCATACATCCAGCAACTGAGGGAAGCAGATACAGAGAACCACAGTGGAGCATTTGGCTAAGCTCCTGAAGTCCAGTTGAAGAGAGGGGGTGGTGAGAATATGAGCAAAGAGGTCAAGACCATGATGGGATTACCCACTGAAACAGTTTACCTGAGCTAGTTGAAGCCTTTCAACTCTGGCCTGACAGTGAGGGAACCATACTTCAAAAACATGTACTCCACAAATTTGAAATATATAAAATAAATGGACACTTTTCTGGATAGGTACCATATACTGAAATGAAATTAAGACCATATAAACAATTTAAATAGACCTGTAACTCCTAAGGAAATAGACACAGTCATTAAAAGTCTTCCAACAACAACAACAACAAAGTCCAGAGTCATATGCTTTCAGCACAGAACTCTACTGGAACTTCAAAGAAGAGCTAATACCAATACTCTTCAAGTTGTTTCACATAATAGAAACAGAAGGAACATTGTCAAACTTCTTTCATGAGGCTACAGTATCACTGATATCCAAACCACACAAAGATGCAACAAAGAAAGAAAACTACAGACTAATCTTGCTCATGAACATTAATGCAAAAATAGTCAATAAAATAATGGCAAATAAAATTTAAGAACACATCAAAAACTATCTACCATAATTAAGTAGGCTTCATCCCAGTGGTTCAGTAGTGGTTCAACATATGAAAATCTGTCAATGAAATTCACTATGTATATAAACTGAAAGAAAAATCTATGTAATCATCTCATTAGATGCTGGAAAGCCTTTGACAAAATCCAATACCACTTTATGATAAAACTCTTGGAAATAAAAGCAGCATACCTAAGTATAATAGAAGCAATATACAGCAAACTGATAGCCAACATCAAATTAAATAGAGAGAAACTCACAGCTATTCCACTAAAATCAGAAACAAAACAAGGCTGTCTGCTCTTCTATATCCAGTCAATATAGTACTTGATGTTATATTTAGAACAATAACACAACAAAAGGAGATCAAAAGGATAAAATTGGAAAGAAAGAAGTCATACTTTTGCTATTTGCAGGTGACATGATAGTATACATAACTGACCCCAAAAAAATTTTACCAGGGTACTACTACAGCTGATAAACACCTTTAGTAATGTGACAAAATGCAAGATTAGCTCAAAAAATCAGTAGCACTCCTATATATAAAGTGATAAATGGGTCAATAAAAAATTAGAGAAATAAAAATCTTTACAATAGGCACAAAAATATAAATATCTTGGGATAACTCTAACGAAACAAGTGAAAGACATCTATGACAAGAATTTTAAGCCTTGAAGAAAGAAATTGAAGAAGATATCACAAAATGGGAAGATAGTCCTTGGATAGGTAGGATCTGCATAATTAAAAGTGGCAATCCTGCCAAAAGAAATCTGCAGATTCAATGCCATCCCATTCAAAATCCCACCACAATTCTTCACAGACCTTGAAAAAAAACAATATTCACCCTCATATGGAAAAGCCATAAAACCGGGATACCCAAAACATTCCTGTACAATAAAGGAACTTTTGAAGGCATCACCATCTCTGATGCCAAACTCTACTATAGAGATATAGTAATGAAAACAGCTTGGTATTGGCATAAAAGCAAAAATGTGGATCAAGGGAATTGAATCAAAGACCCTGACATAAAGCCACACAGCTATGAACACCTGACTTTTGACAAAGAAGCTAAAATTATGCAATGGAAAAAAGAAAACATTTTCAACAAATGATGGTGGCATAACTGGATGTTGACATTCAGAAGAAATCAAATATTTACATATATATCACTGTGCACAAAAGTCAAGTCCTAATGGATCAGAGACCTCAACATAAACCAGTTACACTGAACCTGAGAGAAGAGAAAGTAGGAAGTAGCCTTGAATGCATTGGCAAGGAGACCACTTCCTGAATATAATACCAGTAGCACAGACACTGATATTGACAGTTAATTGGAACTTCCTTAAACTGAAAAGCTTCTCAAAGGCAAAATACACAGTGAATAAGACAAAACAGCAGGCCACCGAATGGGAAATTTTTTTCACCATCCCTTCATCTGACAGAGGGCTAATCTCCAAAATATATAAAGAACTCAAACTAGACAATAAAATACCAAATAACCCAATTAAGAATGGGGTATAGAACTAACCAAAGAAATCTCAATAGAATAATCTCAAATGGCCACAAGATATTTAAGGAATTGCTCAACATCTTAAGTCATTATAAGAATGTGAATCAAAATGACACTGAGATACCATCTTACACCTGTCAGAATGCCTAAGTTCTAAAACACTGATTACATCCTATGTTAGAGAGGATGTGGAGTAAGGGGAACAGTCCTCTACTGTTTGTGTGAGTGCAAACTTTACACTTTGGAAATCATTATGGCAATTTCTCAGAAATCTGAGACTCAATCAACCTTAAGACCCATCATTATCACTCTTGGGTATATATCCAAAGGATACTCAGTCATACCACACGGATACTTTCTTTTTTTTTGAACATAAATTTTTTACTTAAATGTTTTTCATATAATTCATTTTGATCATATTCCTTTCCTTCCCCTCTCCTCCAGATTTTCCTCGTATTTTAGACAACAAAGGAACACCTTTATTCTCTTTTCAACACGGAGGCATCTCTTTCTTTTTCAGTTGTAGAGATCCTTAGTTCGCTTACTTACATGGTTCTCCTCATTGTTCTCAGTGCAGTTCCACCATGCTTTAGTCTACTGCCCCTTAAAAATTGACAGGACCTCTTTACAGAGACACAGATACTTTCTAAACTGTGCTTGTAGCAGCATTATTCACAATAGCCAGAACCTACAAACAAACTAGATCCCTCTGAACAGAAGAGTGGGTAAAGAAATTGTGGTTAATTTACACAATGGAATATTACACAGTGGTAAGAAAATATTGAAGTCATGAAATTTGTAGGCAAATGGATGAAACTAGAAAAAAATTATCTTGAGTGAGGTAACCAAGACCCAGAAAGACAAACACAGTGTGCACTTACTCATAAGTCCCAGAGAAGCTAGCTTACAAGGAGGCTCCTAACAGGGATGAGAAGGGGAAATAGATGAGATCTACTGGGGCACCTGGGGGTTGGGCATACCATGGAGAGGATGGGGACGGGAACATGAGGGATCAGCATGACCAAAGAAATTGGTGAGTGATGGGTAGGAAGTGCAATGAAAGAAATAGTTGGAGGACATTATGGGGCCAGGGAGAAACCTGGTGCCAGGAAAACTCCCCAAAATTCACAAGAATTACCCCAGTCAAGACTCCTACCAATAATAGAGGGGGTGCCTTAACTAGCCTTCTGTGATCATATTGGTGACAACCCTAAGTGTCTTCATGGAACCTTTATCCAGCAACTGATGGAAGCAGATGCAGATACCCACAACCAAGCACTATCTCTCTTCAAATTAACACCCTGAGCTTGGCCCAGTGCCTCTCCCAACATAGGCATATGTGAAATAAAAGGTAACATTCAATATGTTCTTAAAGGCCATTGTAATCCTGCTTCTACAAAAGAATAACTTAATTTTTGCATTATCAAAGGAAATATGTATGTACATTATAGTATATATATATGTATATGTGTATACTTCTATGTATTTCACATTTCATCAAACAAAGGTATCAATAAAAGCTAGACAGTGAAATAATGAAGACTTTTAGGTTTTAAATAGTTGACTAAAATTTATAGTATATTTTACTAGGTTTTTAAAATTACAGAGTATGAATAGAAGTCTATCTAATAAAAATCATGCATTTTAAAATAGTTCTTTCAAATTCTTGCTAAGTTAATGGCAAAGTACTGGAACTCATGGTCCTCTTTCACTTCCTATAGAAAACTAAGTGATTAATGTTATAGAAGGAACACAATTTGAATAAAGTGCAGTTTATATTTCTAACATGTCACAATTGTGTTGTTGTCAAGGTTCTTAATATTTACTTCTTTCCACTATTGACAAAATAGAAGCCTTTGCTCCTTTTCAAAGAAACCATATCAGATATCTTTTATAAAATAAGCAACAGAATAAAAGAGCAGAGTTCAAATGTTTTCTCATTCAGCTTGTATACAGAATACTTCTCTGGTCCATGTTTTCACAGCCATGATAATATCTTTATTTTAAAGCTGTAGATTATGGGGTTAAGAGTAGGTGTCAGGATGGTATAGAATACCACCAGAAATTTAACCTGACCTGAAGTGTGGGGTAATCAAGTTCTCATATATGTAAAAATGAGTGTTCAATAGTACTTATGACCAAAGTCATATGAAAGGAGCTGGTGAAAAAGAACTCCTGCTGAACCCTTGATGATTTCAGGTGTGAGCTAGCCTGGTAGTTGGAACAAGGGACCCCACTCCTTGCAACATCTGTCTAAACAAAAAGAAAGGTTTTAATCTTAACATAGCAACAAAACAGGTATCAAGCAAGAATCGCAGTTACAAAATTTATATCTAGTTTATCAAGGAAAAATATAACTTTACATTCTTCAAATCCACCAAAAACTTCAGAAGGATATAATAGTACCTAAGTAAACAGGAAGAGCATTGTAAGCAATTTCCAAACTCTAGAAATTACAGAGACATCTCACTGCCTGGAGAGTCACCAGAAGTTCTCTGATAACATTGCAGGCATCCATCTTCAACCTACTGGCCAGCAGACATTTCCATGAAGCAGGAAATTTGGGACTCTTTTGCTTATATTGGCATTTTGTCAGTCACTTTCTTCTGTGTCCTTAAGAATGCCTAGCAGACTCTCTCATGAAGCAGGAGCCCTGATGGACCATCTCACCTTTAGGAAAGTTCAGTAGTCATTTTTCTGTTGGTCCTGCACATCCAGTTCATACAGCATAACTTCAGGCAGTCCAGGCAAGAGCAGTTTCTTGCCCAAATGGCTAACAAATTCCATAAAGAGCCTCTTTGATGTCCATCATCCCCTTCAAGTAGATTGGTGCTGCCAGGAGCAGATGTGTCTCATTGTCATGAAAAGTCCTAAGTTTTTAAAATATTTTAAATGCCATATCCTATAGGTCTCTGAAAGATTTGAAGAAAACCTAGCTAACTGAAATTTATCTCTATATATCTAGAAAACCTAACTAACATGACTACAAGTTTGACTATTATAGATGATTATCTATTAACTGAACAAAGTATTTTTGGGGGTATTGGTCCATAAAACCACATTAGTCTGGAAAGAATCCACTGGTTCTTATCCTCTGTGGAAACAAAGAAGACCCTCTTTTCCAAAGCAATAAATCCTTAGACCCCAAATTTGAAGTCAAGGGACCTTTAAAATATATATGTTGGTTTAGTTTAGCAGCCTATACAATGAAATGCCTCTAGGCCTTAGCCAAAGTTGGCTGCTCCAATGTTGCAAATGAAACTTTGGGTGATTTCCCAAGCAGTCAGTTGTCTCTGTCATTTATTGCACATTTTGGAAGTTGCTTTATTGCACTTCCTGTTTACTCAAGTAATATTATTTCCCTTCTCAGGTCTTTGATGGGGTTGGAAACTAGATAGTCATAGTTACTTTCCTCTCATGACTTGGCCAAGTTATGTCCAATATAAGACTTAGACTACTTAGGATAGGATAATTATTGCAACATTAATCATACGTTTCTTGCTTGATATTGTTTATGCTGGTTGTAATTCTAATTTTTATAGTTGATATTTGTACTTATTGTATATAGTTTTGTATTAGGCTTAGAAGTCTCTTATTTAAACAAAATGGGGAGATGCTATAGGAACGCCTTCAGTCAGTAGATTTTAAGATAGCAGCCCACTTGAGGCCAGGTGGAGGTGGCACATGCCTTTCATCCCAGCACTCGGGAGGCAGAGGCAGGTGGATCTCTGTGAGTTTGAGGCCAACCTGGTCTACAAGAGCTAGTTTCAGGACAGGCTCAAAGCTACAGAGAAACCCTGTCTCAGAAAAACAAACAAACAACAAAAAGATAGCAGCCCACTTGGGTATGGCCTCTTATACTAAAAATGCCAATACAAAGCATGCACTTGCTCTCTCTTCTGGCTACTGGATTCAGTTTCTCTTCCCCTTCATGCAGAGGACTGTGATTGTGAGTCTACTCCTAAATAATTAACCCTTTATTATACTCAATTCTGAGTTAATGTGGGATCTCATTATAGCGTCCATCTTCATACCTATGACTTCATGATTGATATACTCTTCAAGAAATGTATCCACAAAGTTTGTGAACAAGCAAATAAGTGTAACTAAAAGAGCTTATTTTGATAGCATAACATAAATATTATAACATATATAAATTATAATTTTATATATGTTATATTCTGTATAATTGTGAGTTTGTATTAATGTATTAGTACATTTCATACTAAGCACATGAAATAAATAGTTAAGAAAATGTACATTTGTTTAAAAATATACTATATAAAGGTTTAGTGAAGGAAAAATTATCATTTCTTTAATGGCTTGTGAATTTTGAATCAGTAACTATAATTGTTAGAGATTTGAAAGTTGGTATAATGATTTTCCAATTAACAATGTGTATTTTTATTTAATTTTATATCAATATAGGAAAATATATAAACCATCACATAATAAGCCCAGAAGTCTTTCTATTACTGAGATATGGGAAATTGAGGGAAGAAGACTTTTGAAAAGATATATGGGCTGCTTTGATACAAATTTATAAAAATAAAGAAGTATTCAACAAGAATGAGATTGTAAAAATATATGAATATCATTAGAATAATAAAGGTTATATTCAAGATTACCAGAAATTCAAAATCTTTCACATAGATAATAATTTATACATTTTAAAATTCATGTATCTCCCTATCATAACAAGACAACTTGTTAACATCTGTGGTACACATATATGCTATGTGAGATTTTCCACTGGGAGGTCAACACATGTCTACTCACCACAGAAAGGGAATTGATGGCATATGAATATTTTCACCAAAGCCCAAGTTGCTGAAGTAATGAGTTTATTAGTATTAATTCTAGGAATATGAGTGAGGGGAAGGAATAAATAAAATTCAGCTTCATTGTTGAAAACACCACCTCAACATGTTAGATAGCCCATGGTAGTTTTAACTCTAGAGATCTCTGAATGACTAGAAATCATCTCAACAAGTCTGAATGTCACACCTTAGCATATCTCAACCTGAAACAGATCCACTCTCTTCTAGCTGCAACAAATCTGCTTTTTCATTCACCAACAGCTTTTCATTCAGTACCAAAAATTGGGTGTCTGGTGGGACTACCTACCTCTGACCATTCCCCTGGAAGTGATAGCCTCAGAATTTTCTGAAGCAGGCAGTTGGAAAACTGAGTAAGAATTCTTCACTTACTTTCTTTTTCTTTGGTCCAAGACCTGCTTATGTCTATCTGCTCTCCCTTTCAAAATGTTGTATCTGTTTGCTGCAATATATGGGTCAGCTGGAGGAGCCATATTCCTCTTGCTCAGCACACACTAGTTCTCCCTTTACTCAACTCTTGTTTAATATGTGTGTATCTCTCTTTCTTTGTCTCTGTCTCTCTCTCCCTCTTTCTATGTCTGTCTGTTTGTCTCTGTCTCTCTCTGTGTGTGTGTGTGTGTGTGTTTGTGCGTATATGCATGTGATTTGGATTAAACACTATATCTGTACATGTATGCTGGGTTTAAGTCTCTGTGTATATGTATGTAATTTGTATTCAACTCTGTGTATATGTACATGTAACTATTGCTTAGAAAAGCATGCTTTAAACAGCAACCACGTGCTGTCCTCTATCTTGATTGGTGACCTCATCATGTTACTAAGAAAGCAACAAGCCTCAAATATTTTGGATTGTTCTTGTGATCTCCAGGGAGTCAACTTGGATCCACCTCCAACAGCATTTTTCCAGGTACAACCTGTGCCTGGTGGTTTCACAGAACCTGGACAGTGAAGCAAAATAGTCAGCTACCTCATCCAACTCATTGCACAGTTGCAAAAACAGTTGACTGTTTAAAGTATTTGCCTTAACAAAATTGACAGAATTTATAATGATCTTCATTTCTTCTTGTAATTTTTGTGGCCAACTTCTTCATGGCTAATATTTGCCAGTGAATCATACAGTGAGTTCTGATGACTGTGGGTGACTCATTCAGTAACAAATATTGAAATCTAGATGGACATTCTAGCATAGCTGGAGCACCATCTGTGCAAAGACCACAAACCTTTCTCTAAGTTATCTTCTGCTCTTTCAGATGAACCAACTGTATCAAAGACACCATGTGTGGTAGCTGTTGCTTCAAGAGGTTTGCATAAAGAAACTCATTTTTAAAATTGCCATCATTGATATACCTCTTGTGAACCAGTAATTGTGAACAGTTTGCAATGTCTGTAGATTCATAGAACTGAATACTAAACATTGGAAGTGGAGCATATTTAATTTCCTTGATTACCTGACCAAGAACATAAGTAGACATGCCATATATTCTTCTGTGGACAATATTGTTAGATACGGAAATTGCACTCAATTGTGTAACAAATTTGTCTCTGATTATATCTCAAGCATTCATTTTTACTGTTGGCAACAGCAAATCCTTAACATTGGTGTGAAGTTCATAACTATGGTGACTCTGAGTGTCACCAAATATAAAGCCTCAATAGTTGCTACCTTCTGTTTGTGGTACTTGCCACCAGTGTCAAGTCTGCCTTTCTTGACTTCATCAGTTTTGCTTCTAAAATGATTGATATCCTTGCTGGCAAAACTTGGATGCTTGCTATCAAAATGGTGTTTTAGCTTGTTCAGCTTCATAGATTAGGCTTATAGAACCTCATAACAACACATTCAAGTTTCTCAATTCCTGCTATAATTATTGAGCTAGAACTATACTGTAAAAATATCATCCCAATATTTTTTTTCTTAATAAACCATGGTCATGGGATGGGTTTCTACTAAATATAATATATAACATAATATATAACAATAGCTTTAATAATACAAAAGATGATGCATGGCACAGTTCAGTCAATAATGTTTATTAACATTTCTTATGATTTACCATTCTCTGTGTTATTGTTATTATTTTTACATACCTGTTGGTATCACAAGGGTAGTATTCACGTTAATCACAGCTGAATACAAACAGAGTGATCACCATCCAGATTAACTGACCATGTTATGAACACACACACACACACGTATGTATATATATATATATTTCAGTAGTTAATGATTTTGCAGTATATGATTTTACACTCACCCAGTAATTATAATTCATGAACTGTCATATATATGTACATATATACATATGTATGTATATTTTCATGTGTAAAAATAACAATTTACAAAGATTCCATGAATTGAGAAGGAGAGATGGGAGTGGGGAGACATGGAAAACAAATTGGAAGGGTGGAAATGATGTAATTATAGTTTAATTAAAACATGAAAATTAAAAAATTATTAAAAATCCCACATACTTAGTGAAACTCTGAGACATTTTGCTACTAGAATAATATCAACAGATGTGTTGAGCTGAGAAACCTTTAAGAAATTGCTAAAAATCCTTTCTTGACCCTGGCCTAATCCCTGACTCATTAGTAACTTATCCCACAATACGATGATCTCTATGGATTTTGTCAAGAGAACACACACACACACACACACACACACACACACACACACACACGGGGGTGGGAGGGAGAGGGAGGAAGAGAGATAGAGATGGGGGAGGGAGACTTGTGAGACTTTAAATCTATTAGGGTTTGCTTAGAATTATAATTGCACCTGTCTCCATGGAAGAAAGCAGTTGCCAAGCACAGGATGGGAGAAAAGTATGTTCACTGGCTTAAAGTGTGCAAAAGTGATTTTGTTTATGCAACCACTGTAGAGCCTCTGTGAGGTACTGAAATAAGGGAAACTGTGATGCTGGAAAGATAAAAATGGTGTGTATTCTAAGCTTGTTTTTACAATTAGATATTATATTTATTTTTAGATTCTGGAAAATGCTCAAAGAAATTTGCTTTAGAATTGATTGAAAATTTTCAAATACAAAATTCAGCACTTAGTATATTTAAGGTTTCCTTCACCAAGGAAAAGGAATAGTGATTTTTTAAATTTGAGTGTGTTTAAGACAGCATATTATACAAAATTATATATATGTATACATATGTATGATATATATGGAAAGAGATGTGATGCTATCTTAAATCTCTTACTATATAATTCTGAAAAGAACTGTTGTCATTAATAATACATAATATGAATTAATACCAAAGTTATAAATACACCCAGTGTATTTACTATAATTTCCTGTATTTATAGTAAAAAAAATGGTATCATTTATTTTAAATAATCTGAAGTTCTTGGAATGATGTCCATTATAAAGATACTATAAGTAGTGGTTAACAAAATATATGTTAAAGTTTATATGAATTCAAATACAGCCTCAAAATTAGAGTCTTCTGTTTTTAAACAAATCAAGATATTTACATATATTTACATAAAAACATATTTTGTCCAGAACGCTACTATTTATTTTGGAAAATAAGAACCATCAACATCAGTTATGTTTTCCACAAGGAAGGATGTTCCCAGGAAAGTGCATGTTGTCATCACATTCATGTTGGTTTCTAGGCATCACCCCTGTTGGCAGTGGGGATATGTGTGGATTACAACAGTTCATTCGTTAACACTTTAGGAAATGGCTAAGTTTTGCATTCAGGCATTCTGAGCTTCAGAAACAGATTTAAGTGGAGTCTGAGGGAACAGTGGGGGTAATTTCATAACAAGAGGCAGTTTGGGAACTAATTCCTAACAAAATTTCCAGGATGGGAAAAGGTAGATTTGTGTAAAAGGGCTGCTGATAGACCTCAGCAAAATTCAATGGAGAAGTCACGTTTAAGAAGATCAATTTGCTAACAATTGATACTTTAATTTCAATTTTTAATTTAATTTCTTTCTTGGGATCACATAAAATATTTATCAATGAGTTCAGGGTTATAGGGTTTCCAGGGTAAATTTATTGTTTCTTGGACATTATTTATTTATAACAAACTGTAAATTATAAATCATTCTCATCTATAATTTACAAGATATCTAAACTTCTTACAAAAATGCAAGTATACTTTACATAAAATATCCTGTATTAAAATAGCAAGGTAATGGCTATAATTAATTATCTATGGAGCAAAATTATGGTTTGCAAACTTAAGACATTACTATAAGTTTATGAGCAATTTATAGGGATATTGCAAATTACATATTTCAATTATTCATTCATTCAACTGAAGTTGGGTCTTTTTTATGATTCATAAATTTTACTTTTTCTTCTTATTTCTTTTAATTTCTGTGTAATCATTAAAGCTTCAGTTAAGTAATAATGATTCATTAGCATCCTTTAATACCATTAGAAAAATAAGTAGCACAAAAATTAGATTCCAAGTCACTGAACAATATATATATATATTGGTGAAAAATATGTGGGTGATGATCATATGCAAGTAGCCATGCTGATGCAGATGTTGGTGGCTAGCAAATGTTAAATGTCAGAGCCACTACTCAGTGTTAATCTGCCTGAGATTTTCTGCATGAATTCTCTGTGGATTATTTTATGTAATCTTCCAATAATTTATTTTTTAAAATTTTACTCATAAATTACAAAATCCAAAATTAGTATTCAAAATCCAAGTTTACGACAAAGTAGAACTTTGTTAAGTTTTATTCAAAACTCTGTACAAGAGTCTGGTATAAAGATGCAGCTCTCGCTGGGTGGTGGTGGTGCACACCTTTAATCCTAGCACTCTGGAGGCAGAGGCAGGTGGATCTCTGAGTTTCAGGCCAGCCTGGTCTACAAGAGCTAGTTCTAGGACAGGTGGACATTAAGAATGTTTATAGTGTCTGGTTATTATGAATAGAACAGAAATGGACATGGGTTAGAAAGAATCTATACTATGATAAAGAGTTCTCTTACATGCCTAAGGACAGTGCTGCTAGATCTTGCAGTAGACTGATTTTTCAACTTTTTGATGAAGCTTCACACTGATTTGCATAGGTTCTATGCTAGCTTGCACTGCTACTGGCAATGAATAAGTATCCCCCTTTCTCCATATATTCACAAAGATAACCTGTCAATTGTTTTCTTGCTTCATAAATATTATCTCAAGATGTATGAGGAATAAGACAGTGTATCTAGTAAACGATAAACTGTTCTGTAATATCCATGTTTGTGCCTGATTTGTCTTCTCTAAGTTCCAGAAAAGGGCCCAAAGCAAATATGCTTAAAATTTCTTAACTTGATTTTATTTTCTATGCTAGTGATTACCAGGAAGGGTAGCTCATGCTTCTAATCCTAACACTTTGGAGGCAGAGGCAGGGTGATCTCTGTGAGTTCTAAGTATGTAACCCTGGTCTACATGGCTAACTTCTAGGCTAGCCAAGGATATATAGTAATATCCTGTCTCAAATAAAAGTAATAGTGGTTACATTATCTTATAGGCTAAATGATCAAGATTAAACAAATACACAATGTGGAGGAGATAAAGTGTAGTTTCTAATACTAAATCAATATATTCAGACAGTTTATTCAGGCAGGTATCTGGACACTTGCAAGTGTGAGTTATCTATATTTCTACACACAGGTCTTTTGCTTCATTGGTGTTGTTACTTCAGCTCCCTATAATGTTCTTGTCAATGTTGTCTGATTGATTTTTTCCCTGTGTAATGTGCTATGACCTTTCATTGCTAGGGGAATCAAGACAAGTTAAAATCTATTCAAATCATCTCTAAAGAAATGAATTATTGCTATTTCACCTTGAGAAAGAAAGAAGGTAACACAGTTTGATTTATCATGTAAGCAAAAATATCTTCATTTTACCTTTGAAACAAGCATTCAGTGGTTGAAAACAATTTTCTGTCAGGTGCAACTTTCCTTTAAACAATGTCACCTTGTTCACTATTGTCACACAGGAACAAAGAAACACAGTTGATTGAAATAATTTCCTTGACAGTTGGGAGGTGTCTCATCAATGAACTTATATATCAGTCATTATTTTTTCTTTGTGTTTCTCATCTTAGCATTAAAGTGACTCATGGAAGCATTGTTAAACCCTGTAGAAAGCACAAATGGTGTCAGTAACAATGTTAATCACATTGGTAATTATTAACATTACATTTCAATCAGTCACTTAAAATGTCAATATTAACAGCATACTCTAATGTCAGTCTGGGATGTTAGTCTCATGATGAATCCAGCTACGGCTGTATAAAATATCTACTTTCTAAGAATTTCACTTGTTTTCAGTAGCCACTTGAGACTCCTTTGTTTAGCACAGACTCAAAGGTTACACCTTGCTTCTCACAATTTACTTCAGGCTTCCTGCATGCAATAGTATTAGTGCTTTGAAATGATTATGTCTGGAAAATTGTTATGTTATAGCAGCTACAGCCCAAAAGGTAAGACAGTACCATAGCTGCTCCAATTGCTGCTCAGGTCAATATTTCACCCTTTCACTTCTGTAATATTTTAAGTCATACACTTGTTTGTGAAGAGCAGGTAGACAGCAAGCATTTCTGCATATCACACCCTTCTCCCCTCCTCCATTCCAACATAGCCACAACTTTCTTTGTGTTTGTTGGAGGCTGACATCTTTGTTCCATCTTCTAAAAGATATTGACATTTCCCATACGAGAATACGTTGGTAGTATGTACAACACACAGCATCACTGCAAAGCCAGTAGGTATTTGGCTGTAGTTACTTCACTTCCCCTCATGGCTTGTTTTTTTTTTTTTTTAATACCCTTATAGATACCTATCCCACAGTTTATTCTGAAAGTTAAAGTGATTTTTTGAGAAAACTTTCTGGATTCTCAAGAGACTGCTTTGCTTAATAAATAATTTTATTTTCAAAATATAATTTTCTCTTTACATTTCTACATAACATGTATGGTATTCAAACAATAGAGTAATATGTTTCAGTTCTGAGGAACTGTTTTGTAATTTGATAATTTCAACCCATAATTATTTTGCATTAGGTATTTTTTGGAATGCTTGTGAATATGCATAAATATACAAGCTTAACACTTCTTTTCTAAACTTCAGTTTTTTATGTTTTATTTCTATTTTTTCTTTAAAATGTCCTCCAATTTACTTTAGAACTTTTCTTGACTGTATTTTTGATCGTCCCTGCTCATTTTAGTTTCAGGTTTTTTTTAACCAATATCTGTCATTCCTTTAAAATAAATGATGTCTGTGCTATGAACTGAAACTTCTCCATCTGCCTCTGAAGATGCTGATTTTTCTGATAAAAATATCAATTTCCTCATCATTTCTAACTTATCCTATATGTGTGTTTGAGTGTTTTTATGTGTATATGTTTGTATATTCTTAAGTGGTATATCTCCCTCTTCAGTTTACAGATTTCCAGACTTATATTCATTGGCCCCAGCACAGACAGGCATATTCATGCATTTTCTGGGCTCAGTATGCTAAGCCTTCTGCAGACTGCATTCCTGGTGGAGGACAGCCCATGCTCATGCTCATTCTGAAGACTCAGGATTCTTTCGCCCTCCCATCATTTAGCGGCATGATTCTATTCCATTAACAAGCTTGAAACAAACTCTGAAAGGTCCTGAGTCCTCTTTTGTAGCTATCCTTTTGCTTTGTATGAAATATTTATAAATGTACATCATTTATTTCCTTTTCATTCCAGGTAGTTCTGAGACAGAAAATTCATAAATGTGTGTGTCTGTTTAAATTTCCACCTTATGTTCTAGATAACAGAGAGGAAAATAAGGAATGAAGAAAAGGCAAAGTGCTTGTGAGGTTCTGAGAAGGGACAACAATACTTGTTTTTTTTTTGTGGAATGAATGTGATATGTACATGCCCACAGACAGGGTCTAATTAGAGTGTTCCAAATGTGATTGAATAAGAAGGAAAAAGATGGGCTGGGCTTGTGTAGTTGGCATTTGTTAATAAGCATTTTGTATAGATTTTTAAAATAATAACAACACCCGAGTTTTGAAAGATCTTGGTTTTCATTAATGTGAAAGATGAGCATATGAAAGAAATATATTTTTGAATGATCTTATTAACTGTTACATCTTTGTATGTATCTTAGGTCCAGAGTATGACAAAAAAGGGTCATCCTGAATGGAAGGAAAATGTATTCAATTATGGGCCTGTATTTAAGCATTTACAGTGGTTCCAAAATTGCACTATGAAATCTCATGTTCATGACATCTCACTTTTTTAGGAATAAAAATATCTATTTTCTAATGAGGACATAATGGAAATATTCTTATAGGTTCTCAGGTTTCAGTAAGATATTTTGTTAATATATGTTGTTTTACTCTAGATTTATGTATGAGTTAGAAGATGATTCAAAGTGCATTATTCTCTACTTAGCAATTATGAGCAATGAAAATCTGGTGAAATCATGAGTCGAATTATTTTATTGTCTTTTATGTAACATTGATGCATATGCTTCTAAGAGAGTCTAAATGAACACATGATGGATAGTTATAATCAAACATTTACAGGTTTTATTTTATTGGGATTGTTCCCACCATCACAAACAGGTCTGTTCCTCTTCATTCTCATTGTTCTCATCTTCCTGACAGCTTGGATTGGCAACCTGTCCATGATCCTCCTCATCCTCCTGGAGTCCCGTCTCCACACACCCATGTATTTCTTACTCAGTCAGCTTTCTCTCATTGACTTAAATTACATCTCTACCATTGTCCCTAAAATGGTGTCTGACTTCATGTTGGGTAATAAGTACATCTCCTTCATTGGGTGTGGATTTCAGATCTTCCTCTTCTTGACTTTTGGGGGTGCAGAAACTCTTTTACTAGCTTCTATGGCCTATGACCATTATGTGGCTATTTGCTTTCCTCTCCACTATGCCACACGCATGAACAAAAGAGTCTGTGTGCTGATGATAATAGGATCTTGGGTGCTGGGGTCCATTAACTCCAGTGCTCACACTGGGTATGCACTTCACATTCCTTACTGCCGATCCAGGGCCATAAACCATTTCTTCTGTGATGTCCCTGCCATGTTAACCCTGGCCTGCATGGACACATGGGTCTACGAGTATACTGTATTTGTGAGCACAATCCTCTTTCTTGTGTTTCCATTTATTGGTATAGTGTGCTCTTATGGTCGTGTGTTCCTTGCTGTCTACCGTATGCATTCTGGGGCAGGGAGGAAGAAGGCCTATTCTACTTGCAGCACTCACCTCACTGTGGTTACTTTCTTCTATGCACCATTTGCTTACACTTATCTACGCCCGAGATCCCTCCGATCCCCAGCAGAAGACAAGACTTTGGCAGTCTTCTACACAGTCCTCACCCCAATGTTCAATCCCATCATCTACAGCCTGAGAAACAAAGAAGTTATGGAGGCACTGAGAAGGATAACTCACAGAATTTGCTTTTCAAAAAATATTGATAAGTTACCTACCTGAGTCTGGGATTTAAAAGCACATATACTCAATATTGGTATTTGCCAATTAAAACATAAGAACTGAAATATTCCAAGAGAGATTAAGGCATTTAGTAATGGGCTCAGTAAAAACTAGAAACAAAAATGTCATTATATTTTTTTTGCCTCTTAACATTTTTCTTTACTTTTATTTTTGGGACTATAGTATAATTACATTTCTCCCTTCCCTTTCCCTCCCTCCAACCCTTCTTTATGCCCCTTCCCACTTTCCTTCAAAGTCATAACTTCTCTTTCTGCAATTGTTTTGAATACATATATGCACATGTACACACATATACACACACACACAACCTGCTCATTTGGTATAATTTTACTTGCATTTATGCTCTTAGGGCTGATCGTTTGGCACTGGATCACTATGTAGTGTTCTATTTCTTGGAGAAAGCCACCTCTCCTAGCTCCCAGGTTTGCTTTTTTCAGTGGTTTTTAGATCTTTGTGGAGGGTTGAAGTCTCATGGCCTTTTACTTGTCCACTTGCATATTTATTGGTGTTCTTGTTCCTCTCATGTTTGGGCAATCATATTGGTGACTTTATGAATGTAACTTCTAACAATACTAGGAGATACAACATCACAACAAAGTACCTGATCCTCTGGGTTCTTATAATCTTTCCACCCCCTCTTCCACAATGTTCCTGAACCTTTGGCGCAGAAGTGTTTTATAGGTATATCCATTGAAGGTAGGCCTTTACAACTCTTCATTTTAATTGGATTCTGACTTTCTATAGTGGTTTCCATCAGTTGAAAACAGAAGTTTCCTAGATGGGTGAAGATTTATATATATATAAAGTCTCTCTATATCTGTTGGTATAAAGACAAATGTTTATAAGTTATTGTTAGGTATTAGGCTGGTTTAGTAAGTTAGTGATTGTAGATTCTCCTGCAATAACCATTATTTTACTAGCACTGGGTAGCTATCTAGGTTTCCAGTGCCAAACAAAGTTTTCCTCTTGTAAAGAGGGTCTTAAGTCAAACTAGAGAGCTATTGGTAACCACCAAAGAATTCATGCCAGTAGTATAATCTTAGGGTTATGATGCCATGTGAATCATTGATGTTGTCCATAGGCGTTATACCTGGATAGGACTCTTGGTTGTCTCCTTCTTTGGTAAACATTCATGATGCCTGATGGTAACATGAAAGCTAACCCTCAGTTAGGGGAACTTCAGGTTAGTTCCAGATCAGGAGTCTCTGGGACCTGTTTCTGATGTGTATGGTATCTTTAGCAAGAGGTACTTCTATCTATGTGAGGGTGGATATATATCAACCTTAAGGGTCTTTGCATACCCATATCCAAACAAAGACTCCTCATTCTGTCTAGAAAATGCTATCATATACCTTAGTAAAATTTTCTTGTTCTCATTTATGAAGTCTAAAAATAATTTTGACAACAGAGTTGATCAATATTTACTCTTTTGATTCCACCTCATTCCTGACATATTATTTCACTTCACTGCTACAAGATTCAGACCTGTCTTTTATTTTCATGTATTATTTCATAACACTTACTTATTTTAGGGTTCATGAATATTTCCATTTGGAGTATATTGCATCTACAAGCTATAATGAAGATTGTTGTCCACATGTAATTACATTTAATTATCCATCATATAAGATTTCTAGTTATAGACTTTTTTAAATTTTTAGAAATATATCCTAATAACAATATATACAGATAGGTCTGCCCTTATGACCCAAAAACATATTGAAAATTTGATATTTCTAACTGTATACAAACATATTGATTGATCAGTACAATTAATTAGCATAAATGAGATTGAAAATCATTTTTAAGTTATTTTATTTTTCAGTGAAAATAAAGTTATTTTAATGCAATATATTCTGATCATAATTTCCTCTCCCTTCTCTCATCTTAGGTCCTCCCCATTATCCACCCTTTTCACTCCATGCCTTCTTTCTCTTTCTCTTAAGAAAGCAAAATGGCAAATAAAAAGGACAAACAAGAAAAGATAAAACAAAACAAACAAGCAAACAAAAAGAAAGCAAAAAGGAGCATAGATATGTACATTTGCAGAACAAAAACTTTAAGTCTTTGAAGAAAGAAAATGAAGAAGATATCAGAAAATGGAAAGATCTCCCAATGCTCTTGGATAGGTAGGATCAACATACTAAAAATGAAAGTCCTACCAAAAGCAATCTATAGATTCAATGCAATCCTGATCAAAATCTCAAAACAATTTTTCACAGACCTTGAAAGAACAAATACCCAAATTCATTTGGAAAAAGCCCAGAATAGTCAAAACTATCCTGTACAATAAAGTAACTTCTGGAGGCATCACAGTCCCTGACATCAAACTCTATTGTAGAGCTACAGCAAGAAAAACATCTGGATATTGACATAAAACAGAGAGGGTGACCAATGGAATAAAATCTCAGACCCAAATATTAATTAATGCACCTATGAACACCTGATTTTTGACAAAGAAGCTAAAAATATGCAATGTAAAAAGAAAGCATCTTCCACAGATGTTGCTGGCATAATTGAATGTCAAGATGTAGAAGAATGAAAATAGATCCATATCTATCCCTATGCACAAAACTCAAGTCCAAATGGATTAAAGACCTTAATATGTATATGACCACACTGAACCTGAGAGAGGAGAAAGTGGGAAGTAGTCTTCAATGCATGAGTACAGGAGACCACTTCCTAAATATAACACCAGTAGCACAGATACTGAGAACAACAATAAATAAATGGGACTTACTGAAACTCAGAATATTCTGTAAAACAAATGACACAGACAATAAGACAAAAACAGCCTACTGAATGGGAAAAGATCTTAACCAACCCCATATCAGACAGAGTTCTGATCTCCATAATATATAAAGAACTCAAAAAATTAGACATCAAAATTCCAAATAACCCAATTAAAAATATAGTACAGAACTAAACAGAAAATTCTCAACACAAGAATCTCAAATGGCCAAAAGATACTTAAGAAAATGTTCAACATCCTTAGTCATCAAGGAAATGCAAACCAAAACAACTCTGAGATAGCATCTTACACCTGTCAGAATGACTAAGATCAAAAACACCTATGATAGCTTAAGCTGCAGAGGATTTTGAGTAAGGGGAACACTCATCCATTGCTGATGGGAATGCAAAATTGTACAACCACTTTGGAAATAAGTTTCTCAGAAAATTGGGAATCAACCTAATTCAGGACCCAGCAATACCACTCTTGGACATACATCTTAAAGATACTCAATCATACTACAAAAGCATTTGTTCAACTATGTTCATAGCAGCATTATTTGTAATAGCCAGAACCTTGAAACATCCTAGATGTCCCTCAACTAAAAATAGATAAAGAAAATGTGCACATTTATACAACAGAGTACTACTCAGCAGAAAAAACAGAAAATGACATATTGAAATTTGCAGAACAAATCATCCTGAGTGAGATAACCCAGACTAAAGAAAAATAAATATGTTACGTACTCACTCAAAAGTAGATAATAGCTGTAAAGCAAAGGATATTGAGCCTATAGTTCATGATCCTAGAGAAGTTAAGTAACAACGTAAACCCTAAGAAAAACATCCATGTTGGGGGGAATAGGGAGGGTATAAGGGGAAGATAAGAGCAAAAAGAGAGGGGGAAAAGAACTTGAGGATACAGGATAGTTGAGATGAAGTAAGGACAGAGATGAGAGCAAGGAAAGAGCCATTATGGGGCTAGCAAGTATTCAGGCACTGAAGAAATTTCTCAGGAATCCACAAGGATAACTCTAGCTTAGACCCTAAGCAATAGAGGAAGGGGTACCTAAACTGGCCTTGCCCTATAGTCAGATTGATGAATATCTTAAATATCAATGTAGAACCTTCATTCAGCAGCTGATGGAAGCAGAGGCAGAGACCTGCACCAGAACATTGGACTGAGCTACTGCAGTCCAATTGAAGAGTGGAGTAGTGAGAACATGAGCAAAGAGGTAAAGACCATGATAGGGGCACCCACTGAAACAGTTCACCTGAGCTAATGGGAACTTACCAACTCTAGCCAGACAGGGAAGGAACAGATATAGGACCAAACTAGTCCCCCTGAATGTGGGTGACAGTTGTATGGCAGGGGCAGACTGCAGGACCACTGGCAGTGGCACCATAATTTATCCCTACTACTTGTACTGGCTTTTTGGGAATTTATTCTCTTTGGATGTATATATTGCTCAGCTTAGATATAGTAGGGAGGGCATTGGACCTTCTCCAAAATAATGTGACTTACCCTCTCTGAGCAGTGAATAGGGGGTTGGGTGGGGGCAAGGGGAGGAGAGGAGGGAGTGAGAACTGGGATTGTTATGTAAAATGAAAAAAGATTGTTTTTTTCTTTTAAATAAATAAATAAAAAGAAATATCAACTCATCTTTCTTGCATGGAGACAACAGAATCTCTCTTCCTTTTTCTTTGCTTTTTTATTTTGGTACATATATTAATCTAACTCATCCTTGGTTTTGCTTTTTATTTTGATTTTTTTTTTACAAAGAAGGGGTGATTGTTTAGTAGGAAGCAAAGAGAATCAGCTGTTTTGTTGTTGTTTTATGATTAGGTTTTATTGTTTTTTCTGCCTGTGTTCTTTAGATCTCAAGTACTTGATTCAAGACTGCGTGCATTAAGGAAAATTCACCCTGAGCACTATTGTGCTTTCCTCCTATCTATATCTTTCAGATTATAAGTTGAGTAAAAGTGCCAAAGGATGTGTTAAAAGAAAATGTTGGTGATTTGATATATAAAAAAGTCAAGATCTAATTGCCTCATTTAATCATTATATTATTTTACAACTTGATCTCCTTAGAGCAAAGAGGGTACTTAATGAGTTTTTGTGAATGTGTATGTTTATGTGTTTACTGCCTCATTTTCAGGCACACTCTAATTGTAGTTGGTAACCCTAGGTCTATCCAGACAATGTATGATGCTAGACATCAGTAAAGGCAGATACTTCTGTTAGCTACTTGTTGATTTTCCTTGATTATGGATGTCATCTGTTATCATGATTTATAGAGTTTATAGATATCAGAGGGTGACCTTTCAAAATCAAGCAAATGCTGCTTCATATGAGACTCATTCATTCATATATATCAGGTTTTATTGTTTTCTGTGCTCTGTGTTTTTTAGATCTCAAGTACTTGATTTGAGACTGCGTGTGTTAAGTAAAATTCACCCTGAACACTATTGTGTTTGTCTCTCACAATTCTCTCAGAGTAATTACTTTCACTAAAAAGCTCATAAATATTTCTGCCTCTTATTAATTCATACCACCAAATAGATGACAAGACTAACATGGATAAAAATCTGTATATCTGTTACTTTACTCAACAGTAAGTCTCCAGTCCAATGTAAACAAAGGTACTTAGTTTTATAAGGGAACAATACGTTTTATGAGTACTGCTATCTCATGAGGTAAAGATTTCTGTGTTAAAAGAAACTAATGGAATGCTTATCAATGGATAGGAGACAGTGGACTCTCTGTCAAAACACTTCTCTTAATAGTAACTACACCATCATAACACAGATTCCTTAGTTAAGTTTTGTGATAAGTGGTAGGCATCCTCCATTTAATAATATTTTCCATGTGTCTGCTCCTATCTATATTTGCTATACACACTCATACAAACCAAGAGCCCAGCTATGGTAGACTCCATTTACTGTATACAGACTGCCCTGTGTTTTCCATCATGCTTACCTTGAACTTACAAAGTCTCATAGTCTAATAATATGCACACAGTAATGTTAATTTGTAGTTTGAATTCAGTCTTCTTTTCTTTTTTTCTTTTTGTTTTTTTTTACATTTAATTTTTTATTATTGCATTATTAATAGTACCATTCAAAATTTCCACCTCCTCTGCTCCTCCCATTTCCCTCCCGCTTCCCCACTCCCCCTCCCCTTTTCCCCTCCAGTCCTAAGAGAGGGCAGGTTACCCTGCCCTGTGGGAAGCCCAAGGCCCTCTCGCCTCCATCCAGGCCTAGGAAGGTGTGAATCCAAACTGACTAGGATCCCAAAAAGCCAGTACA
>PVIU01017204.1:0-42659 GCA_004026605.1 Ondatra zibethicus
GTCAGGGCAACAGAGAAGCATGTGAATAAAAGAAAAAGTCTATTTTAAGGATAACCTTTTTCCTTTCAAGTATTATTCAGATACTGCTCTTGTGTTGAGAATCCAATTTATTTATTTATGTTGTGTGGGAGACTTCTTCTTGATATATAACAAACATGTTTACATCCCCGCAAAAGGAACCCATGACAGAACAAAATAACAGTTAGAACAAAGTCCAATTTGGGGAACCAATGCGTTTTTGTCAGGGTTAGGAATAGAATATGGGAGAAGTTACTTACAGGAGCAGGGGTGATAAAAAGGTGAGGATATAACCGAAAGCCTACCTCAAATGCAGGTAACAACTCACAAAACTACAACTCTGGAACTCTCTTCACATCTTGCAGGATGTTTTGACAGTTCTGAGAAATCTTCTGTAGGCAGTTGGGCTGGTTAGTCTCTACAAACAGTAGTTTCCTGTTTTTATAGCTCCAAAGAGTAGCCTTAAAGAATCTTACAAATTTCAGCTTTCCCAGACATGAAGTTTGTTTATTCTTGTCTTTCATGAGCCACCTCAATGAGCTAGTAAGTGCTATACAATAATTTCTAGGAAAATAAGTCTTAATAATCACATCAAAATTCAATTAACATTTAAAATTCAATTCTTGATATACAAAGACATATATAGTGCCACACAGACACACACCCATTATACATACATACATACATAAAGCCCATTCATGTTACATACCCATGTACAGAGATGCACATATGAATTTATAAAATTGAAATAATTCAAAAAATTATTTCTGCCCCAGAATTAGTACAAAACACCAACATATTTTAGTGTATACACACACACGCACATACACACACACACTTTCACTGTATTTTTAAATTACATGTTTGTTAAAAAGAAAAGGGAATATGAAAGTAATTTGTAACACTAGTCAGCCAATTGATCACCAGAGTTATTCAGCTGATCTAAGTGGCTAGCCACGTGTCCCTGTTTTCTGCCAACTATCCATGTGCTCCTCCCTCAAACTTTCATGTTCTGTCAAGAAGCATAACCTTTCTTGACAGAGAAAGATAAATCAGTAGCCCATTCCTTCTGCTGTAACCTCCAAATAAGCTCACCATACGAGAAAGGGCAAAAGATGAACATTTTCACTGATTATTTTATCAGTGATTGAAGCCTAAATACTAGCATTGCTTTTATATTCCATGACTTTTAAATATAGGATATATATCCTACATTTTACGATTATTTTAGAAATATATTTTAATTTAATATATATGCTATAATTTTAAAGACACATACATACATATACATGAATAATTATGAAATCAGGAATGTACACACAAACCCAAATGGCCCAAGAAATGATATTTGTACCTCTCGTCAGTGATTATTAATGACCTATGTGATTAAGCTACTTAATTTATATTTTATTGGAAAGAAGATCCAAAAAGCCTGGTCTCTGAAGACAAACTCCATTAGCCACTGGACAATAATTGTCAAGTCTCACATGTTGTGTTTTATGATTCTGTATCCTGTATTTGATTCTTCATTGTTCTTTGCACCAGCATTATTCAGAAATCAATGTCATAAGAAGCCATTTGTAAAGTAAGTGCAGAAGAGAAAGGTATAAAATACTTGGCTAAGATCAGAGCATGTGCCTTTCTCTTTTGATTTGATGCACCTCAGTTTTCTTGATCCTACCTTATTACTAGATCCTGAGTCTTGCTCAGACTCTTCATGAAGTGGTCATGATTTGGATATATGCTGAAAATCTTGTAAATGGGTTCTGGTCATTTAATATTTTTAATTGACAAATAACAATATTTATACATTTGTGTAGTACAGAATGATGTTTAATTACATGTTCATTTTACTGAGTTATTTTGTTAACCACACTAATAAGTCTCTGAACTCATTTATTATTTTGTATGATGAATTTCAAAACAACAAAAATTATTTTGAAATATGCAATAAATTTTAATCCGTTTTAATGATCATGTGAAAAAAAATTGTAAAAACCCATTCCTATTTTCTAGATGAAAATTATTTGGATCCATAATTCTTCTCATTCTTCTTTCTTTCCTTTCTTCCTCCCATTTTCCTTTCTTCCTTTCTTTCTTCTCTCTATTCATTTTGTGTGCATGAGTGTTTCCCCTGCATATATATCTATGTATCATATGCATGCCTAGTGCTTGCAGAGGCCAGAAGGCACATAATATCTCCTGCAACTGGGGTTACAGATGATTGTGAGCAGCAATATGGATACTGAGAATTGAATCTGGGTCTTCTGAAAAAGTATTTAGTTTTCTTAACTCGCGAGCCATTTATCTAGTCTGTCTTCATGCTCTTGATCACTCCCCATCTCCATACATACCTACTGCATTCTCTTTGCTTTAACTAAATGTTTTATTTTCTCATGTTAGACCACCTGCCTGATTCAGTTTTTCATTGCTATGGCAACACAACTTATAGAAATAACTAAAGAAAGGAAAAGTTTACTTCAGCTTAAACTTTCAGAAGTTGCAATCTGAAGACACTTGGCACCATGTTCCTGACCTGGAGAAAAGAACAATGTCATAGAAGTGGGAGCATGTGACAAAAGAGCTTCATTCATTTCATGCCACATAGAAAGCAGAGAAAGCAAGAAAGCAAGGGACTATGGTAGTACATAGATCCTAAGGTCATGTGAGGTTTATGCAAATTTTCTTTAGTCTATTAACTGTGTATATTCAAAGAATTTCACTTTTACAGCAGCAAAGGAAGGCTGATGCAACAAACACTTTGTTTCAGAAAAAAATTCTGTCACTAAGGTATTATACTATGGAGGCAAATCTTTATTCCATCTATGCATACGGTTTTAACCACTTGTATCCTGGCCTTCTTTCTCTTAAAGACTGTCCTGATTACTTATGACTTATAGTTTATATATGACAGAGAAAGTCTTAAACAAAACTACTATTTGGTTGGTTTATTGTTAGGTTTGATATATATGTGAGTTAGAATATATAAATATTTATGTATGCATTTATAATATGTATTTAATAATTACACACAATTCATGGAGTCAAGATATGTATGTGCATGTATATGCACATATATACATATATGTTTGCATGTAACAAAATAATTAAAAGCAAGTCATGAATATGGGAAGGAGATGGAAGATTTGGAAGGAATTGGAGTGGGAAAGGAGTGAGTTATCTATGTAGATGCAGGGCTCTCAGATGAAGTTTTCAAAGAACTAAAATTTAAAAAAAATTGGTTTCCAACAAATGTTTCAAATTTTATATATTAACTAACTAAATGCATCATAGTGATCAATGAAATTGATTTGTAAGAATCTGAAGGTAGAAATATTTTGAATTTAGTCAGTTCACCTAATTATGTACTTTTAAAAACAAAACAAACAAAAACAGAAATTCTTTGCAATTCAGCTTGATGGTATGGATTCTGAGTGTGCCCAAAGGGTTTCATTTTCATTTTTTTATGCTCTTAAGTTTCTATAAAATCTGTGCTGGCATGAATTATTGTTGCTATCCTTTCAGTGGTTTAAATCTCTTGAGTTAGGGATTTTGAAGGACCAGAAAGTGCATTCTTGTGGGTTTCTTGGTCACATTTCTTTTATCTCAGTGCTTACTGTTTAAGTGCCTCTATAGATGATAAATAAGCCCTTTCAACCCCTATTTCAGCTATGATTCCGTGAAAAGCACACAGTAGCTTCATAATTTTTGAATTGATGTTGTTGCAATATCTGGAAATGTCCTGCGGCAATTTAGCAAAAAAAAAAATGTCAAGATAGAGGTAAGATCTTGCCATTGTGCTTCTTAAAAATTGACTTAAAGAATGAAAAGTATGTTTATTAAGTACCAAAAATGGAATATGGTTTGTAAAACATCATTAATATAGTACTACTTTAAAATATTTCATTTACGGTTATTCTCTCTCTCCCTCTCTCTATTTCTCTCTCTCTCCCCATTCGTGTGTGTGTGCGCACATGTGTGTGTATGAGTGTATTGTATACACATGCAGCTGTGCATGTGTGGAGGTCAGAGGACAACTTGCAGAAATCAATTATTTCCTTATCATGAAGGTTCCTGAGGTCAGACTCAGCTCATTGATGGGCTTGGTGGCAAGCACCTTTATCCTCTGAGCAAAATCAACATCCCATAGGAGGTGTTTTTAATATATATTTTTGTGAAACTAGGCCCAAAGCTCAGATATGAGCTATTTACTTCCCTTCCTGGAAGATATCCACTTCTTCCTTTGTCAATATCTCCAGAGAAGAGGTCTTTATGCTTAGTATTAATCCTAGAACCTGAGGACCTGCTGCCATTTCACCTTCATTTCATCTCTAGCTTCCATCAGCTCCTCAGTGTGTCATCCTGGCTGTGTTGTAAGCCATAATTAATTTTATCAGACTTCTTCAATGAATTGGAGTTACTAATATTAATAGCAATTAGCCCACGGATGGTTTTTTCCACCAGGTCAATACAAACCTGCTCTAACTCTAGCAGTTAAGAAAAAAAAAAAAAACTTCATTCTTCAGAACTTTACAGGAAGGCTTGGCATTTGTTTAATCATCACATTGTTTCTTGCCCATTGGAAAATGTTTGATAATATACAGATGAAATCTGTAAGAAAGGCTCAAAGAGGATATGATTACTACAAAGTGAGAAAAGGGGGATTAAAAGCACAACCAAATGAAGTTGGTAAGGATTTTAATGAATGGGTATAATTTCAGGAAATGGAGCTGGAGGATGAGAAGATGTTTTCCATACAAAGGACCATGTGACTTGTTTGGCTGAGGGTATAAACGGTTTGGGGTTGTGAAGCAGAGGAGGTAAGACTGGGAAAGATGGGTCTGTCTAAACTGTGCCAGCCTCTGCATTCCAGCAAGTGAGAGTAGTGCAGCGTGCAGTGAGAGATGCTAGGAGCCCTTAAATGTGTTTTAGCACAGGAGTAACAGGATCAGATTTTCTGCACTGCTGACAGCATTCTGCTAAAAGCAGAGTTTTACAGTGTTGAGAAATGTTGAGGCTTCATGTTAATATGAAATTCTCCTTCCTAAGGGCTGTGAAGAAATTCCTACTGAGGTATAGTACAAATGTATTACACTGTGCCCCAGAGTCAGGAAGAAGGCCCATTAAGGGGTTTCATTTGAGACCCTCTGTCTATAATGAGTGAGATGGTGTGTTAGCTCTGTCTGGAAGCTTTTTGGATGACTGATGGTGCTGAGGCATCTAATTTAAACTAGTTGGATTTATCTGGCCTGAGGGAGTTGCTGAAATATTTTAACAGACAAGGTGGGGATTAACTATTAAAGAGTGATAGAAAAATCAGTCAGGTGTCTTGCCTAAAAGGCAGCCAGGGCATTAAGCAGGTGAAAGAAAAGCACCACCAAGGACTCTTGGGATGCATTACTTAATGTTTCTGTCCTTCCTGTGGTCTAACCAGAAAGGCTACATCTATTCCATCTGGGGGCTCTGAACAACTTACTACATAGGTCAATGAACATAACACTGTGTGTTGACAGCTTTGATATCGAGCTTCTCCCAGTGCCCCTTTATAAAGTGTTGGGTACTAGCCACTGGAAATGAGAGATACAAGTCTTGTCAAGGCCTGTTCAGGGCTGTTGGGAAATCTCTGGTCTGCCCATCCATTATCTGCCTATCATGAGCTTGATTGATGCAAGTTTCTACTTTAACATCTTCCAGCATCTGCCCCTTGCCTTTTACTGCATCTGCTTTTCTGGCTGAGAAATCCAGTAACTATAGTTCTGGTCCTTCTATTTAGACTGCTTTCCCTATGAAAGAAACCCAGCTTACAACTCAGGCCTTCCTCCTACTGGAGAGATTTTTATTCATGTGCTTGCTAGTGTATATGCATGCCCTGGTACATGCTCATTTGCACGCACATACATTTGGTGGCCAGAGGTCAACCTTGAACATCTTACCTCATGAGTATCCCAACATTATATTTTAGGACAGAGTCTCTTACATGGTCACATGGCTGAGAGCTTACCAAATAGGCTATTCTTGCTGAGTGGTGAGCCTCAGGGACCTATCTGTCTCTATCACTCCAGTTCTGTTATAAGTACATACAAATTGACCTAGATTTGTGTCTGTATGGTGGGAGGAGTAGGCATGTTCTGGGAGTCTACCTCAGTTCTTCATGCTTGCAACAAAATAGTTAGCAAACTAAATTATCTTCTCAGCTTAGAATTCTACATTTTTGACAAATGTTTTAACTAATCCAAATAAGTCATGCTTAGATAAATAGCCATAATGGTAAGTTATCCAAAAACACCAAATCGATCTTGCTTACCATTATGTTAAGTGCTTAATAGAGAACTCTTACAAAGAAACAATCTCACATATATTTATTGAAAAGTCAACAATGCACTCACATTTCATTATTATATCATTTTGTTACGTACTTACACAAAAGAGAAATGTCACCATGCACTCAACAGTTAAGCAAATTTGAAAGAACACAGGGACTGCAAAGTTCTTTGCCAACCCTCAGGTTATATGTTTAGAGAACCTGACCTGGCAGTCATTGCAACTACACAGCTGCTAAGTGCATCTATTTATGTCAATGGTTTTTCCGGTACAAGTTTGCCAACATGAGAAGAAAGTACTGGCCAATTAGAAAGAAGTGCAGGGCAACACATCATGCCGTGATCATGGCTACACAAGGAACATGAACAAACTAGAGATATTAAGATGATTTCCATAAGAAAACTGCAGAACATGTTGGGTTACTTCTTTAACAGTACATGGTGTAAATATTAGACATTATGAACTTTGGGTAACTTTTGGCAACAATGACCACAGAAGCAATGTGATACTCAGTGACAAAAGAGTCCTATGTATTAGCACTAGAGATGAATAAAAACCATATAAAAACATCCCAGAGATTGTAAAGCCTCTTTGCATAGTGATTTGTGGTGAAATTGTGTTAGCCATAGGGCAATGGCATCATACTCTGATTTAGTGGTGACTTTAGCATTCAGATGATCTGTGGTATGTGGATACCATAAACATGGCTATCATCTTTCCGGTTTTCCTAGATTTCTCTAGTTATGACTTCAACATTCCCTCACTTGAACTTCAGCTTAATATAGGTAGCAAATTATCTAACTATATTCTTACTCAAAACTAGCTTTTGTTCAAATCCATATATGATTATATGTATATGAATGTGTGTCATATAGATATATACCAAATCCACATATATAATGTATATATGCTTATGAATTCAAAAGATTTATTGAAGAAATTAAAGTTCTAGGTCAGCTCCCCCAACAGTCTTTGGAGATGGTAATTTACAAATCCTGTAATAATCTGCTAATTTGTTTGAATGCTATAGACAACTTTTTGTAAGCTGCAGTATTTTATTGCTCTCTTGGGTGGAAATAAGAATCATAGCATTGTGAATATTTGAAGTTTAAGTCTATAAGACTACATTAATCAGCCTCAATGCTATAGTTTATAGATTTTCTTATTTTCTAAATTGAATATTTGTAATATTCACAAGGATAGTACACTGAGTATAGTTAATAACAGCATTTCCCATGCAACTATTAGACACTTTTGATACTAGTTTGTTTGATTGTCTCCTGTTCCCTATTAGAGAGAAGGTTATGAGCCTGCTCTGTGACTCAGGAGAGTCAGTCAGTTTAGTAAGCACAAAACTCAGAGCCGAAGGCCATGAGGAGTCTGCATACCATGCCATGACACACACAGAGGAAGCTGAATAGAAGAACATAATGGTGGTTCAGGGGCTACAGCAGACAGACTTTGAAGTAACAAGATAATGAGGTGGTCTTCCAAGTCAAGAGAATATGATGAGCTGTTTCAAAGATGGCAGGCAGGAAAATCCTGCTCAGGCATAAGAAGGCACCACACCCAGGCACTAGGGCAAAGAGAGTTGTTTGAATGCTTGATCTTATCTACAGGAAAACCTTACCCCTCCTGTTTTAGATTTCGAAGCATAATATAATGCCTGTACACTGAATGCTCACTATGTGTTACATGGTAGGAAACAATGCATTGAGTAGATTTCTCATTTTACTTCTTTTTTATTGTGTTTATTGAGCTATATATTTTTCTTCACTCCTTTCCCTTCCTCCCCCCTTCTCTTCTACCCTCTCACATCCCCATGCTCCCAATTTACTCAGGAGATCTTGTCTTTTTCTACTTCCCATGTACATTAGTTCCATGTATGTCTCTCTTAGGGTCCTCTTTGTCATCTAGGTTCTCTGGGATTGTGAATTGTAGGCTGGTTTTCTTTGCTTTATGTCTAAAAGCAACTTATGAGTGAGTACATATGATATTTGTCTTTCTGTGTCTGGGTTACTTCACTCAATTTGATATTTTCTAGATCCACCCATTTGCCTGCAAATTTCAAGATGTCCTTATTTTTTTTCTGCTGTGTAGTACTCCATTGTATAAATGTACCACATTTTCTTAGAAGTCTAGCTTACTTTACTTCTAAATTATATCACTACAAACATCCTTCTCCATTAAAAAGAACTGAGAGCATCCCTCCTTTAACATAGATGGATATGGGTTTCCCTTCTGTAGGAAGGAAAGTGGCTATAATTTGAAGTCTTCCTCAATATTATGAGTACTGCTTTCCCTTACTGTTATGATACAAAGCTGCCTTCATCTTCTTACATAAATTTAATTGCAGGACCCTTTAAGTTTGGAATTTATTTCTTTGAACATTTCTGTATACTCCAAGTAAATTAAATCATAATTATTTTTAAAAAGATAAAATAGAACAACATAGAAAAAGCAATTATAAACCAAAATTGAACTATCACTAAGAATTCAAAAGTATTTTTTAAGTTTATTTATTTTTTAAAAATCTATCTTTTCTCATTTTACATATCAATCCCAGTTCCCACTCCCACCCCTCCTCCCACTGCCTCCACCCCCTCATCCGCTCCTCAGAGAGGGTAAAGCTTTCCATGGGGAGTCCTCAAAGTCTAGCACGTTGCTTTGAGGTAGGGCCAAGGTCCAGCCCACTATATCTAGGCTGAGCAAGTTGTCCCTCCAAAGAGAATGGGATCCACAAAGCCAGTAAATGCAGTTAGGATAAATTCTGGTCTCACTGCCAGTGGCCCAACAGTCTGCCCCAGTCATACAACTGTGACCCACATTCAGAGGACCTAGTGTGGTCCTTTGCTGGTTCCCTTGATGTCAGGCTGAAGTTGGTGGGCTCCCATTAGCTCAAGTCAGGTGTTTCAATGGGTGTACCCATCACAGTCTTGACGTATTTGCTCATATTCTCACTTTTCCTGCTCTTTGAATTGACTTTGGGAGCTTGGCCCATTGTTCCCCTGTGTATCTCTGCATCTACTTTCATCAGTTACTGGATGAAGGTTCTATGATAACATTTAAGGTAGTCATCAATCTGACTACAGGGCAAGGCCAGTTTAGCCAGCCTCTCCACTACTGCTTAGGGTCTTAGCTGGGGTCATCCTTGTGGATTTCTGGGAATTTCTCTAGTGCCAGGTTTCTTTGTAGTCCCATATGGTTTGCTCAATCAAGCTATCTCTTTCTTTGCTCTCTGTCACTATCCTTCCCACATCTCAACCATTCAGATCCCTAAAATTCTCCTCCCCAGTCACCTTCTCCCCTTCTCCTTCCCTTCTATCCTCCCTTCTCCCCCAACTCCATACTCCCAACTTTCTCAGGAGATCTTGTCTATTTCCCCTTCTCAAGGGATCCATGTATGTCTCTCATGATATTACTTAGGAGTTGTTTCAAACGTTCTCATGAGCCTTGTGGTTTATTGGCATAGTTAATGGAGTACCCCCATCCTCTAATTCTACCTACCTGAGTTATTCTGTATCCAGTCTCCAGGCATTTTTCCTTCTGTCAGCTATGTCAACATCATCTTGCTGAGCATCTCTGACTTCTGCTGTCTTCATGAGCAGTGTATAGATGATTCTACAGTGCAAAGGCCACTCTTGAAGGCATGTGAATTTGACAATAAGGGAAGAAACTACTTTTTCAGGTTCATTTATTTAGAATGATTCTAGGGCAGTTGTGTTTCTTTAGTTTTGTCAGGAAGAGGCTCTAGTGCTTGTTTTGATTTCTGGAGAGAGTAAATGCTACAGTGCTTGTTACTGGAACTTTCCTAACACAATCAGAACACCAACTTAGTTGGTTTATGAAAAACTATTATGTAGAGATCAAAAGGAGCATAAAAGATGCTTTCCTTATACCTAAGATATATTCTTACTTAAGGCAGTCAAACATCACTGCTGACAATAGCATTGCTTTAGATGTGGATAAAGATATGATTTGATTCCATATGTACTGCTTCGTTCCTTAGCTTGTGACTTTTCATCTGTCAAATGGGAGTAATGTTGAATTTAACATTATTATGTTTAATAATTGAAATAGATTAAATATTAAATAGATTAAAGCATGCAGTGGGTTTACACAATACCTTGCACATACTAATGTTTTTCAAGTTATAATTAAATTAAACAAGAGATTTTATTAGTTTCTTTTTAGAGTTAATTGGTACTCGGGGTGATATAAACAGAAATGGTCCATTGAGTAAGGTTTAGTGAAATATAGCAATTGACTTTTTACTTTGTTTAATGTAAACTGGCTGTTTTAAACTTCTGCTTCATTTAGAAGCATGCAAAGTGGGCAAAAAATTACATGCTGTATATTGTGGCATCAGTGGCTAGATTCCTACAAAGGAACATTTATATTTCTAAAATCTACAGTAAGTGTTCTCTTAGAGGCCACATAATACACATTTTTACTTTAAGAATTAATCATGTATCATAAATTCTATAGGCAACTCAGTATATAAAACATATTCTATCTCTCCTTTTATTGTTGAATAAATTCATAATGTTGTGGAACATGGGCTTTATTTTATAATTCACGTGTCAATCAGTACTCCATGTTAAAACAATATCAGCGTGTGAAGGTGAAGACTGAGGGACTTGAATTCCCAAGCCCACTCTCTGCTGGCATTTTACTTTGGCTTCCTCCATCATCTGCCTGTTCATGAAAGCTTCCCTCAAATATCTCACAACACATTGTCACCATCAACTCATGAAATGTAGACAAAGAAGGCAATGTCAGTTTTTAAGAGGAAGAACTCAGCCCTGAGTCATTTCAAAAATGGCCATAAATTCATTGTGTTTAAACAGAGAATTCTAGTTTCACAGGCATTCTTCAGTCTTGACCTCATACTTTCATTTCTTAGAGGGGTTACTTTACCTGGATAAATTCCTAGGAGCATCTATCTAAATGATCGGGCCCAGACCAGTTATGCCCCTTGTTTAGGGTCTAAGGGCCTTATTTACCTTTTATCTGCAAAAGCACATGACTGAGCCAAAAGACAAATATGTTCTTGAAGCCTCCAATTAGCAGAGTTCTGAATAGTGGGAAGTGGAGGAATGCTACTTCTAGAAATGTTCTTTACAGATACTCATTTTATTCTTTTGTCTCTTCATTTGTCAGTTCGACAATACTAAGGATAAAGCAAAACACTGTGTTAGATGTATGGAAAGTTGAAGGAATTATTTTATATGGAGAACCCACTTCCTTCAGTATCTGCACTAGACATATTTCTCTCCTATAAACAATCTATACTGTGGTCAGTGGTGTAAATGATGGTTTAGCACCTTCAAGGTTCTTGATTATTGTCCCAAGACCACAAGCACATAAAAAAGCACTAAAAATATTAAGTAAACTCTGGTAGAAAATGAAGGTCTTAACTTTTGATTTATTATGTTGTAGATGTATGTGTTAGCAGTTAGATAGCATTTGCTGCTCAATATTTCCACTAACCTTCAGATTTATCCTGAATACATTTCTCGCCTACATGCTCCTATCTACTTCCAATTCTATATTGTTTCAGTAAATAAATGATCGCCTAGCATGAGTGAATGGGTGAGCATATGAATAAATGAATATTAGGAGAGAGGGAACACGGAATGAATTAATCAACAGTTGAATAATTAGCTACTCTCCCAGATAGATATGCTGAAGTGAAGCTCAAATAAATACTTTTTAACACCGATGAAATTATTTAGCTTTGTTCCTAAATATTTCTCTCCATGTTCTACTGATTTTCACATCAGCAGAAATACTAATACTTACTGCCTTATTTTTGTCTCCCTCTCTCCCCAAGCTTTCATTCTCAAGGAATCTTTCTGACGTTTTCACACTCACTCCTCCTCATTATCTACGCAACTAAAACTGGAGCAGATATGACTTTCCAGCTTGACTCTGGTGCCCATGCCCAGCCCATAGGCAACAGAGAGAGGAGATGCCCCAGAACCAAAGTTTTCTTTGTAACTTTAACAATCAAATGATGAAAGTCTACATATCTCTAAGTAGGAAAGTCATCAAAGCTACTTTCTGTACAAGCTTCTACAACAAAGTGCTATAAAGTGGGCAGCTCATAAATGAGTGAAATTTATTTCTCAGAGCTTGGGAAGCCTGGAGGTCTAAGATCAAGGTCTTGGAAGTTTTGAAATCTGGAGAGAGTCCATCCCTGCTCCATAAATGCAGATTTTTGCTGTCTTAGAATGGTAGAATGCTTGTGGCAGTTTTCTGGTATAAGTGCTATGCTCCTTAATTACCTTTTAAATACTACTCAAGAAGTCATTCCTTAATACCATTAGCCTATGAACTAACATGTCAATGCTTGGCTCATTAAGGATCACAAATGTTCAAACTATAGCTCTGAATTTGTATGTACAGTCATATTCTATCAGAACATGGAAAGCATAATCAAGAAAGAGAAAAGAAAACTAAAACCACAACAATAATGATGACAAAGGAATTGTGTCCTCCTCAATAGCTTCCCTGATTATTTTTCTTCTGAAAAGATCAGTGCAAGCCTGTCATGATTCTCTATCATCAGCATACATTTGAGGTACATTTTAATCTATCTTATCTAAAGTTTATGCAAACAACTTTTACTTTCATGAAATAACATCTCTTTAGAAGAAGCAAAATGTATATGTTATACATAACCAGAAACCGAAATGAGCCTAAGAACAGAGAGAAGAGTACAGGAAAACTGAAAGGACTGAAGCCAATTCCCAATTCAGACTTTAGATGAGCCCCAGTCCCATGTCTTCATATCACCTTGAAACTAATAAAGCATTTGTCCCTTTTGTCAAAGACAAGAAAGCAAGATCACTTCATCTTTGAAGTCACTCTGCCTTTACCATTAGAAAAAAATAGGCATCTACTGAAGATTTTTTTTTTCAATACAGCAACACAATAAAAGAGTAAGTGACTTTGTAGTGAACAAGGCTATAGAAAGATAATTAAATCTCAGGGGCATTTTGGGGTCTAATGCAGGAAGAAAAACAAGCATCAAGGCTTCTCCCAAAGACCCTTCCAAATGGTCATCACCACTAACACGAAGTTGAGAAATGAAAATTCTGTGCTTGATTTGTTCTTTCTTTTTTTAAAAGAGGAAGTTTCCTATTCATTGAGGTGGGAGGGTAGGAGGAAAACATCTCTGCTCTTAATTTTTAGGTCCTCAAATCCTTGTTCATACCACCAAAGGAATTCATTTTTATAAAGATAGTTGCTAGGGAGCCAGAACATTGGAGTGAATATTTTTGTGTATTTATAAAACTGAAGTGTGCCACCATTCACCATGCTTTTATTGGCAGAATTGAGCCAATTAACTGGCACTGCTAAAATGAATGCTGTACTGTCAATTTCACCAGGGCACAAACGTATAATGATGTAGATTGCTGAAGATTTTCTTCCTCTCAACTACAGATATTCAAGTCATAGAAAAAGACAATGCTATACTCTTCCTAATTCTAGACAATTTGCACACTCAAGATTTGAGACATAAAAGGAATTTTTAGGCAATTCTAACACATTCTCTACTCTTCCTTGCATAAAAAAATCATAAGATCAAGGCCAGAAGTGGGCTTCAATAACATGAGTGGTGTGGGAGGTCCTTCAGTCTATGTGTTGTTTTTATTGGTTAATGAATAATGAAATTCTTTGAGCCTATGGCAGGGAAGAACAGAGCTAGGAGGGGAAAGCTAGGCTGTATGCTGGGAGAAAGGAGGTGGAGTTAGAGAGAAATCATGAAGCTGCTGCCAGAGTCAGACATGCCAAAATTTTTCCAGTAAGCCACTGCCATGTGGCAATACACAGATTAATAGAAATGGGTTAAATTAATATGTAAAAGTAAGCCAATAAGAAGCTGGAGCTAATGGGCCAAGCAGTGATTTAATTAATACAGTTTCTGTGTGATTATTTTGGGTCTAAGCTAGCCAGGCGGCTGGGAACCAACAAGCAGCTCTCTCCTCCTCCAACAAATTGGTACAACAAGGTGGTAGACTAAATCCACCTAAAAACCTAAGAGAGCTTAATTCTAGACACAAAAATACAGAGTTTAACACATCTTCTTTCTGTTTGCTGATGGCATGCTCCTTTAAAAGAGGGAAAATCCCACACCATTTTGAAATGCTGGCTTTCTGGGCCATGCTGCCAGCGTGACCTTTGGTTCTTTTGGGAAACAAAGTATTTCATGGGTTTTGTGAGCAGACTGCTGCAGCTCACTTGATGGCAACTTGGAACGGCTGTGTACCTGGAAGTGGGGTAGTGTGCATGGCCCTCAGAGGCAGCAAGTGGCTCAGCCATACTGGACTGAATTGGGCAAGCAGGAAGTACCACATATATTATAGTAATGGTGCAGCTTAAGTTTTAGACTGGGCAGGCAAACAGGAGGAAGGAATTTGGGCAGAACTGTGCTCAAATTCCCAAATATTGTTTATTAATGTTTATTTATATTTAAAGGGGAAGATGCTATAGAAATTTGAATTGCTATGGATCTTGGTTTACTGATGCAAATTTAAGGTTAATCTTGTTATATGTATATTTCTGCTCTTGATTAAGGTATTGTGATTGTGTAGTTCATTTAAAAAATGTAATGTTGAATTAAGAAATATAGATTAATAGATAGCCATCTATAATAGTCAAGTTTGTAGTCATGCTAGTTAGATTTTGTATATATACAGAGATATATTTCAGATAGATAGGTATTCTTCAAATCTTTCAGAGACCTTTAGAATATGACATTTAAATGTTTTAAGAAATTAGGACTTTTCATGACAGTGAGACACATCTGCTCCTGGCAGCACCAAGCTACTTCAAGAGGATCATGTGCAATGAAGAGGCTCCTTATGGAGTTGGTTATTCATTTGGGCAAGAAACTGTTCTTGCCTGGACTGCTTGATTGGACATGCAGGATCCACAGAGAAATGACTACTGAACTTGCCTAAAGGTGAGATGGTTCTTTGGGGGTTCCTGCTTCATACAAGACTCTACTAGACAGTCTGTAGGATATAAAAGAAAGTGACTGACAAAACTGCCAATATAGGCAGAACTGTCTTGGAAATTTCCTGCTTCATGGAAAAGTCTGCTGGATATTATGGGCCTGTGGCTAGATGCCCCAATGTTACAGAAGAACTTTGGATGACTGTCCAGGCAGTGAGCTGTCTCTGCCAAATCTAGAATTTTGGGAGTTGCTTACAATGTACTTCCTGTTTACTTAGGTGATATCATATCCTTCTGGAGTCTTTGATGGAGTTGAAGAATTTATAGTTATAGTTTTCCTTAGATATGATAAAATATAAAGTAGATATAAATATTGTAACTATAGTTACTATAATCTTGCTTGATAACTGTTTTGTTATATGTAATTTTACTATGTTAAAGTTAAAATTTTCTTTTTTGTTTAAACAGAAAAGGGGAAATGGTGTGGGAGGTCCTTCTGTTTTTGTGTTGCTTTTATTGGTTAATGAATAAAGAACTGCTTTGAGCCTATGGAGGGAAGAACAGAACTAGGTGGTGAAAGCTAGGCTGTATGCTGGGAGAAAGGAGGTGGATTTGGTGAGATACCATGGAGCTGTCGCTGGAGACAGACATGCTGAAATTTTGCTGGTAGGCCACGACCTCATGATAATATACAGATTAATAGAAATGGGTTAAATTAATATATAAGAGTTAGCCAATAAGAAGCTAGAGCTAATGGGTTAAGCAGTGATTTAATTAATACAGTTTCCGTGTGATTATTTTGCATCTAAGTTAGCCTGGCAGCTGGGAGCCAATAAGAGGCTCTCTCCTTCTCCAAAACCTGAGAAGGCCTAAGGTATATATTTTACTAAAATTCTGATTTTAATTTTCTTCACCTGACACTTTCCTATCTCCCAATTTAAAATATGCTTAACATGATTATCAACATTATTTATACAGTTAATAAGAATTAAAGAACAAAACAGACAAATCACTTTTAGGCAAAGACAGACCAATAAACAACTAAAAGGGATAATGAAAATTTCCTAGTATACAATATGGTGCTCAATGAGTCCTATTTATTGTCTGCTTTATTATATATTTTCTTACTACATTTTATGAATCTCCTTTTAGCGTTCCATAGTTGCAAACAAAACAAGACAAAATGTGCCATCAGTGAGAATCACTGGGTTCTCAAAGTCACAGACTGAATCAGAGCAAGGAAAAAAAATTAATGCCATGAAATACTAAGTACATCACTAAGGGCTAATAGCCATTGTGTAGATTTTTGAAAGCAGAATCACACATGTGATAATGAGCTTGGTCTACAGGGAAAGGATTTACCTGCCTTTTCAGAGCAATTAAAAGACAGATTGGTCTACAAAGTCAGGGATGCTAAAGTACAGGGAGATAAGTTTCATGGGTAAAGCTGTACAAAACCACAAAAGGCCACACATGCCTGAAGATATTGGATTCCATTCAAGCTGCATGACCTCAGCATGAGAGTCATTCTATGTGGGCTTGTCACAAATTAACCTGACAGAGAGATTAAAAAAAAGTCAATTATAGTAAGACATGAACATAAATTGTATCTTCTTGGTTTAACTTCCAGAATGAGAAAGCGAAATTTCTGAAGTTCTATGACCTATTCAAAGGAATGGAAACTCAAAGAATTAGCATAATACCAGACCTGCAGTACCACAGGCCAGAGAAGCTGAGGATCTGGGGATTGACCCAACACCTGGTCCAGCCTTCCCCTCTCACCACCACCCCACACTTTCAGGATATTAGGAAGACTGTTCAGAAAACAAGAAAGTCAAAATGAAGAAATTGGTTGACTAGAATCCAGGTTTCAGACTTTGCCATGAAGGACTGATACGCTGTGTTCAGACCTTCACAGTCTATATAAAAGCCACACTCAGGCCATACTTAGTGCTTGCCAGCATATCTCTACCAGCAGATGGGAAACTAAGAATGCTACTGAAATTTCACAAAGCAGCTCCTCTGGTGTACACAACAATGAAGAGAAAGAACAATTCCTTACACAACCAGGACAAACAACTACAGTTGCCTGACCTCCACAATTGCACCCTGGCACATTTGTTCATTTCCATGTCACATACTCATGCACATAACACCACACCCATGCATGCATGTACACACATACACACACGTTCGTTTTCTCTTAGGAAAAACACTTTTAAGGATAATGTTACGAGCAATTACTGATACCTGAGAAAGCATTTCTTCTTATTTATTTATTAAGCCACTTCTTACTGACTGCATGATTGGAAAGTCTATCTGTAACTTAGTTTTCTCACTGACTTTTAGGCTAGATATTGCTGTCACTAAAAGAGAAGATACATTAAAAAGTCCTGTAACCTGTGACTAGAATAAGAGTTTAATGCATATTAATTCCTTATCACATGTTATTCATATTTCATAATGTGTGGGTTCCACTTTTCAGTGCCCTTCATAGACGCATAAAGTAGGATATACTCAGGATGTCTCTTGCAGGTAATTTTCCCCCCTTGTGACGATGCCTTGCAACTTTGATGATAGTGCCTCCACCCCCAACAATTATTGTTTATTAAGTGACCACTGACTGATAATCATGGGCTTTCTTAAGGTGAATTTAATTTATAAATTACAAAATTCAAGTATTTGGGTTTGTTTTGTTTTCTGTAATCCCACACATTGGTTTATCAGCCTGTGGAAGAAGCAGAACGATAACCTCAGGGGATATCAGCTGGTCCTAGCTTAGACATCAAAGAACACTGTGAATGTGTAAAATTGCCTTTGGCGAATACTATTTACAAACCCTCTGGCACAGTTATGCTGAAATGATAAAAAATGTCACAGTAGCCTACCACATTGAATAATAAACGCACCCTGCCTTTAGTATCAATGACCTACTTACTCAGAGCCCAGGCTGCTTATGGTCACAATAATGGGAAAGAGAAAGGGTTTTGCTTATTCTTTCATTAATATGCTGCAACTCTTCCTATTAATTAGAACAGCAGTAGAGTCAGAGGTAGAACTTAGTGAGATTACCTACATTTTGCATTTGCAATATAGTTTATTCATTTTAATTGAGTTCTAAATATAACCAATTATAATTCTTCCACCCCATGAAAATAATTAAAAATGAGATTAGTTAGCACATTTCTGTGACATCATTAAAAATTGTTCATATAAAAATAAAATTTTCTTATTGTCTATTTAGTATTTACTTGGACCTTCTGTGATAAGGGTGAATTAAGTATTAAAATATTACATGACTGCTGACCCCAAGAATGATTTTTTTTAATTTTTTTTCCACATCTACAGATTTCTCTACTCTTCATTGTTGCTGGTTATCTTCGGGTACAACTTTGGAAAGCATATTATATACTATCTCTCTGGATGTGCCACTTCCTTCAGACTTCATGGTAGGCTGATATAAATGGAGCTACCTTGTTCTTCACTTCCTTATACAGTGTGTGTTTTTGATTGTTCTCTGAGGGCTAAAGAGATTTCAATGGTAATACATTACCAATATAAGGTATCATCACAGAAACCAACATGAAAGCCTGTAATAAGGAAGAAAATTAGGAACTAAAATTGATGGATTGATGAGTCTCAATTTGTGAACCAGTCAGACTCGACAACTGGAGACAAACTCAGTCTTGTAAGTTTTGCCCTAGGAACTCTGCCAGGCTATCGCTGAAAACACCAGAAGAAAATCTCATGATGTTGCAGGCAAACAAAAGACAAAGAATTTTTTTCTAATGATGCTATAGATTATCTTAAAGATTTTTTATATTTGTGTAGTTTTTGTTGATCTTCTCCCATATTCTCCTTTTCCTCATCTCTTTATCTCTTTTACCATTTATATATTCCCCACTAGTAGTTCCCTTTCTGCTCACAGTAAACATGCCCTGCCGCCCTGGCTCTGGCCTTTAAGAAATCTTTCACCCTCTTTTCTAGTTCCCTGGCCCCTGCATACACACACATGGATATAAACTGGAAGCTAAGATTTGCAAATTAGAGGAAACATAAGGTATGTGTTTCTATAAGCCCCAGTTACCTCACTTTAGCTATTTTCCAGTTCTATCCATTTTCCCATAAATTCATGATTTTGTTTTCCTTGTGTATGGGTGAAGAAAATACCATTGTGTGTGTGTGTGTATATATATATATGTACTGCAAAATGTTTTCACTGCCGTTCATCAGTTGAAGGACAGGTAGACTGATTCAGCTTGCTTTTTTTCCGTGGTTTTTCAAAAAATTTTATTTATTTATTTGATAAAGGATTGTGCTGTCTAGCCCTGCTGGTCCTGGAAGTTACTCTACTATAAATCAGGCTGGCATCAAACTAAGGAATCCATCTGCCTCTGCCTCCCCAGTGCTGGGATTAAAGACATGCACGACTGTAGCCATCCTGTTTTCTGTTTTGGATGGAGCAGAAATGGGCATGGAGATTTAGGCACTCTTTGTAGCATTTTGAAATATATTCAAGCCTACTTGTTTTCTTATGAAGGCTAGCCCTTAGGAGAGGACATTCAATCCAATTAACAAGGCAATCTTACTGGCTAACTTTTTATTCTAGACTAACTGTCCTGGAAGAATGTAAGTACCAACTACAGCCTATCTGCATACCTCCCAACTAAAAAGTGAGGTCTGAGCAGCCATTGTGAAGATTTAACAGTCCAAAAGCATAGAACCCTAAAATATAAGGAATTAATCACAGGTTGGTAGAATGCTCTGTCCACACCACAACTTTCTACCTAGTGCCTCTGCATGAAAAGATCATTTTGCGTGAGGCACCATGTCAAGCTACAAGGAAAAATGTGGAACATAGTAAAAGTCATAGAACAGAATTTGAGGAGAGAGAACAAACATTAGAAGCAAATAAAGTAATTATCGGAACTTAATATGCCATTTGTACAATAAAGTGACAGAGTGAGTAACAGACAGGAATGCAGGAGCAATAAATAGGAACATAGAATAAAAGCAATCATCAAAAAGAAATGAAAGTATTAATATAAAAAAACAAAAGATTAGTACAAAAAATTTAAGTGACAAATGCCCTTGATGACCTTCTAAACAAAGGGATTACTGGAACTAGTGTTATATTAGTTGATGCTTCCCAAACAAACAAACAAAAAATTAGACAATAGAGTAGAAATAGGTTAGAGCAGAATTTTCAGAAACCACAAGACAATAACAAAATGAGTAAAATATGAACAAGGAAGATATTGGTACTATGACTGTTTTATAGAAAAAAAACCTACTAAGTTCCATAGCTTGTCTAGGGGTAATGAGTTAAGAAGTGAGGAACACAAAATTTTGGTTAAGTTTTAATCAATTTAGAACCTGGAGCTTAAGTTTTTGGAACTATGGCAATGCTCAAAACATGGCACAAATGGAAATAAGGAGAATATTTAAGTCAAATCACCACACTCCACTCAATAGCCCATAGGCTTGTCACCATATTATAATGCAAACCACAATCAAGTCCAATTTCAGAAGTCCCATAGTCTATCAAGGTCTTACAACTGTTTTAAGTTCAAAGTCTCTTCTGAGACTCACGGCAGTTTCTTAACTATAATACCCTATAAAATCAAAATAAAAAACAAATCTCATACTCCCAACATAGAATGGCATGGTATATACATTACTGTTTTAGAAAAGAGAGCATGATGAGTAAACAATGGGCCAAAACAAGACCAAAACCAGAGCTGGGAAATCTCCAAACTCTGTATCTCCATGTCTGCTGTCAAAGCACTCTTCAGATTTCCAACTCCCTTTCTGCTTTGTTGACAGCAACACACTTCTTTCTCATGGGCTGTTCCCACTTCCCTTAGCAGCTTTCCTTGGCAGGTATCACATGGCTCTGTCATCTCCAACATTTTGGGGTCAACAAGGCAATCCAAACTTCACCTTTACATTTTCATGAAATGACCTTTCTAGGCCTCAATTCAGGGATACCCCCAACACATGCCTTGCCTCAGCGACTTTTCTTAGTTACAGAAGGAGATTATATAAATTATTTCTTGTATTCTTGGGTCTAAAGTCAGAACCACATGATCAAAGCTGCCAAGGTCTGCTACTTGCTGGGGTTGGAACATGGCCCTCTTTTTCAAAGATGTTTTTACCTGTTTTTGATGTTTCCTTCACTCTCTAAGCTTGGCTGTTTTGAGCATCCTCTGTAGACCAGGCTGGCCTTGAACTCAGAGATTTGCCAGGTTCTGTCTTCTTAGTTCAAAGATTAAAGTTGTTAGCCACCACACCTGGTCCTAAACTTTTCTTCAATTTCTTTTTCCTTTTCACAGGTTGGAAATTTAGCTGGGCAGGGTCTTGCTCTGAAGTCACGACCAATCCCTTTACTCCACTTAGTTTCAGGTTTTTCTGTAATCTGTTTCCACTTCCTTGTGCTCCTTTTCTCCTCCAACTGCACATTTTGTATTTTTCCTTGCTCAGCTTGATCCTTTTCATTATAGATCTTCATAATTCTGGCCACTAATAACCAGATAACACAGTTGCTACAAGGTTGTTTGGAAACAACCTCTGCCAAAACTGTTGATCTATAACTCTTCAATTTAGCTTCAGGCAAATTTCTTTTGGACAAGAGCAGAAAACAGCCACCTTATTCACCAAAATATAACCAGAAATGATTTCTAGGCCACATGTTAATATTCTGCTCTGTAACCTCATGAGGTGGGCCCCCACAGTTCAAATCATCCTCACTACCATTGTCTTCCATGTTCCTGCTAGTAGGGCCCATTAAGGTCTTTTTAAAGTGTCCAATCACTTTTCTAGTCCTAAACCCTAAAGTGTCTCATATTCCTCCAAACAATAGCATAGTCTGACCAATCTCAGCAGTACCGGGGTCCGTAGTACCAACATCTGTCTTTGTTAGGGTTTCTAGTGTTGTGAAGGGACACTATGACCATGGCAACTCATAAAAAAAAAAAACACTTAGTAGGGGCCTGATTACAATTCATAGGCTTAGTAATTTATCATTAGTCATGGAGAGAAGCATAGGGGAGCGCAGGAGACATGCTGGAGAGGGCCTGAGAGTGCTAAATCTGGATCCTCGGGCAGCAGCAAGGATGAGGGAGTCACTGAGCCTAGGCTGAACTTCTGAAAGCTCACCCCTGGTGACACACTTCCTCAAACAAGGGCACACCTCCTAATAGTGCCACTCCCTCTGAGACTATGGGGGCCATTTTCATTCAAACCACTACAAATATATCTTCGGCAATGTCAGAGAGGTTCAAGGAAGAGATACATCCCTAAATGCCCAATTCCTTTACCTTTGCTATTCACTAATTCATTCACATGTTTCTAAATACAGTTAAATGATTATGCTATGTGGATTTTCAATAACTATCTAATAAACTAAGTTTTCTAATACAATTACTCCATTTATAGTGATCTTTAATCATCTACCAAGTTCTACCACAAGTTCAGATCACCACTGTCTGCAGTTTTGTTGTCTTTGAAGTTTACTCTGACATTATAATAATATCTTTCACTATGCTTTAATAATATATTTATGCTCTTTGAGATCAGAAACTGTAGCTAGAGTTTTGTTTTATAATTTCTACACGTCAGATGAGTGTTCAATATATAAAGTACAATGAACTGAAAGCTGTTATGGACCTACATGTTATGCTCATTTCTTATGCTGTGCTAACTGTAAATCATTTAGAACTTAAAATAAGTTAAAATGCTATTTTGATGTCCTAAATACTTGAACTATTCAGACAGCAGCAAGTTACTACAGAAAACAAACACAGTCATACCAGACTTTCTACTTACTCCATCAAACTTTATAATTTACTTTCCAGCTCATTTGATTTCAAAAGAGTACAATTTTATTTTGATACTATACATTTACTCTTCATGGCCTATTTGGTCATACTATGTAGTCAGGTCTGTTTAACTTCATTCTTCCACTGTTTTCAAATAAAGTCAATCTTAATTTATGTCAAAATATGCCATTTTTATCCAGAAACTATTGTATGTTTGCTCATTTGGGATTATTTGGGATGACAAGATTATTGCCAAAAGTAGGACTAGAGGATTTTTTAATTATTTTGCAAACATAATGAAAAGAAGACAAAGCCCTAGCTGATATAAGGAATAAAGATTTTACATAAAATAAAAAAGAAATTCATTTTGAAATCATCTATTTTCTCAACCAATATTTAATTTTTTAAAAAATGTATTTCTTTTTTTATTTATGTGTGTCTCTATGCGAGTGTGTATAAGTGAATGGAAGTCCCATGTAGGCCAGAAGAGAATATCAGACACACCTGTAACTAGAGTTATGAGGCATTGTGATTCACTTGAGTGCTGGGAACTGAACTCAGAGCTTCTGTAAGAATAGAACTTTTATCCACTGAGCCATTTCTCCACCAGAAACAAATATTTGATAAGCATCTATTATGTATCAATTATTATATTAGATACTGGAAACAAAGCATTATGACAAATAAGCATTTCTGAGCTCATGTGGTCTTTACTCCATTGGGTAAGGAATGGATATATAAGCCTTTCAGTTACATCATTTATTGAGAAGAATAAAGCTCAAAATGGATGCATGGAAACTGTGTGGTGTGTGACTTTCAGTAAGCTATCCTAAAGGTTTCCCTGAGTTTTATGATATTTGAGCAAAGGCTTGAAGTTGAAGAGAAAGCAAATCTAACAAATGACTAGAAAATGGTTATCTGCCAGAAGCAGAGGGATTGGCTCAGACTGTGGGGGTATGTCCACTACAGAAAATAAATAAGCAAATAAAACCAAGCTTAATGGAGCTGAAGCTGCTCAGGTAGGAAATGGGCTCAGTGACATGACTGGAAACCAACACCTAAGAAAATTGATGGTAATGTATGTAAGATAAAGATGTGGAGGTACTTGCTTAGAAGTGTAAGGATAGACAGAAGTAGAAACTGGGCAAGACTAATACTGGTTAGAGAAATATGTGATAAACCTTGTGTTCGATAGCTAGGCATTATATTAATTGGTAATTAAGATTCACACATGTATAATTGCTCCAGCCTATTGGTTTGTGGTGATTTGTATGAAAAATTACGCCCCCTCCCAATTTAGATAATTGAAGACTTGATCTCCAGTTGATGGTGCTATGTCAGGAGGCTATGGAATCTTTTTGTTTTATTTATAGAGCTTAAGAAACAGCCCAAGGAGAACAAAGTTCCCTGTTTGAAATCAGAACTCTGTAACCTGAGCTTGTGGTGTTTGGATGACTTGATCCTTCAGCAAAGTTTCAGGGAAAGTGGCACGAGATCTCTTCAGTGTTCTCTTGGATTGTCACAATCATCCATTCTTAAATTGATTAACAGCCCACAAAAATATTCTTTATAAAATAAAACCCTAAACCATACAAACACAATAAATATGTGTGTGCATATATATATGTATGTGTATATATATACATATATGAATTTGTGTGCATACGCTGTGTCTCTGTCTGTGCACATGTGCATTTGTAACTCCCTGTCTTTTTGATAGGACTAAAATAAATTTCAGTTCAAATAAGGCATTGCAAGGTTGTTGAAAAATACCAAATAGAGAGCATCCAATCCAGTCTTGATATGTGTAAAGTAAATAATAGCCATCTTAATTTTTATTTGCTAACTCATTGTAAGAGATTGTCATCTTCTGGAATCAGAAGCGTCACTGGCAGTCAACTCAATGAAATCTATTGGTTGTTTCTAATATGTATTCAAGTTTTTAAAGAGTCAGTTCTAGTTTAATCATGGTTGCTGTGATAAACTATTCTGACATAAAATGACTTGAGAAATAAAGAGGCTAGCTTAGCTTATAATTGTAGATTATTGTCCATCAAAGCAGGGAAGTCAAGGCAACAGGGTCTAGAATTTATTACTTACATTTTACATACAGTCATGAGAAGAGAGAACTGACTGCATAAGGTTGATATACCTATGCTCAGCTTCATCTCTCCAGATCCAGAGACCTGCCTTCTGTATTGTGTAGCCCATAATGGTATGTATCTTCTTACTTCAATTAACTTATTAAGACAATCCTTCACAAATTGTGCCCATAATACAACCCGATGTACAGAATATTTCATTGGGATTTCCTTCCAAGGTCACTCTAGGTTGAGTCAAGTTGGCAAGTCTAATGGTTACAGAGCCTTATGTACCTGAACCCATGTGTGAAGGGCAAAACATTTCCACCAATGAGTTTGTAGCCCATTATATACTGAGAAGAATATCTCAGCCCACTCTAAGAAGCACTGCTTAGAATGCAACATAATTTAAATAAGGGAACAATCAACAACCAGAATGTTAGCATAAACCAGAGAAATAAAACAAAACTGAACAGCAGCATAAGTATCACCAGAGGCTTTTTAATGATGTAAGTAGTGTAGGAGTTGAAGTAACAGAAGAACGAATGGAGAAAGGTGTGTCTACAGGCATTCACTGCTCATGGCCTTGCAGGTCATATAACTCAAAGAACCTATTCCCATGATGGTTTCTTACAATGCATCAACTCAGAAAATATTAAGGCCTGATTTCCAGAAAGTTCTAAAGTTCAGTTTATATTTCTTCCTATGCTTACCTATGTAAGCTATGGATCTAAGGCTAAATCACCCTACTTTTAAAAAATATGGACCCTATAAAAATGAGCCATACATTCTTCCTAAAGTCTACTTTTATCAAACCATACAGTGTGACAGAGGGGAAAAAAGAGGCTTAAACTATTCCTAATAGCAAGAAGAGTTGTATATGAACAATCATGGAAAGTAAGTCCACACACAAACCCTTTGGAAAGCCATCTTTCTGATGTTAGAGTTATAGAAAATACTTCAACTAATAAAGAAATGCAAAAGATGCTGCCAATCTGTGTTTAGAATATGAAGTCTCTTAAGCTTCACAGCAAATTAGATATTCATTCCCTAAATTTGAAATCTGGGGAGATAACAAGATTAGTGTTCTGCATGCTGATTTAACAGGTCAATGTTATTGACATGTTTCCATTGCTTGCATCAAAATTTTAAGCTTAAAAAAAGTAGTGCCTTGAAATTTGTTTGTTTATTGGTCACAGACACTCCCTTGGTTCCCTATCAGCCGATTCAGTGGGGAGGCTGGCGAGGACTAGGAGCTCCTGTATCCAGGAGGGTGCGCACACGTGGAAGGGACATGGTTCAATGTGAAAGACCTCCAAGCTTCTATGTTAATTAATAGGCGACATATAAAATTTTTGGTGATTTAACATTTTTTATGAGACAACAGGTTGAGATGTCTAGTAATCATTAAACGTAAGTATTTACAGGATGAGGAAGATGCCTTTGGCTTACTATCCTAGAAACATACTTATTGTGGTACATTAAAAACATGTCTAAGAAGGCTTTATATGCCTAATTAATTCCTTCAGTTCAAAGAGTTATGAACTATTACTCTTTAAAATACCGTGTGTGTGTGTGTGTGTGTGTGTGTGTGTGTGTGTGTGTGTGTGTGTGTGTGTGTGTGATATGTTCATGTATTTGCAAAAAACACCCTTGGAAGGATTTATATTCTTACTTGTTTTCTTATGTATGTGTATGTGTGTCTTATGTTAATGTATATGTGCACATGTCTGGGTAGGTAGAGACTAGAGAAAGACACCCAACATTCAATATTCAATTTCAATATTCAGCATTCTACCTTTTACCATCTACTTTTCTTTTATTGAAAATAGATTTTTTTCATATAATGTATTCTGATTATGGTTCCCCTCCCCCAAATCCTCTGAGATCCTCCCCACCTCCCTTACCATGCAAATACATCCTTTCTGTCTCTCCTTGGAATAAGAAAAACAGGTATCTTAAAAATAATAATAATGAAATGAAAACAAATAAACTGGAATAGGACAAAACAAACAAAAAATAAACAAAAGACAGAAGAAAAGTAGCCAAAGGAAAAACATATAGACACAAAGACACACAGATTCATACACACAGGAATCCCATAAAGACATAACCCAGAGGGTCTTTCATTGAACCTGGAGCTCACTAATATAGCTAGGTTGGTTGACCAGTGGTCCCCAGAACTGTTCTTGTCTTCCTCCCAACATTGAGATTATATATAAGCACCAATGAACCCCAGTTTTTTACATGGGTGCTAGAGAGTCAAATTAATGTCCTCATGGGAAACACCACCAACGGAGGCATCTTCCAGGTGCCTAAAAGTAGCATTTATTAAAGATCAAGAAAATTAAGCAACTGGAATTTTGATAAACTCTCCCTCATAGGTAGCATATGCTTCTCTCCCCAAACTAACAGTAGATGTATCCTTCTTTATTGATTTTATTAAGCTATACATTTTTCTCTGCTCCCCTCCCTTTCTCTGCCCTCCCACTCAACCCTCGCCCATGGTCCCAATGCTCCCAATTTACTCAGGAGATCTTGTCTTTTTCTATTTCCCATGCAGATTAGACCCATGTATGTGTCTCTTAAGGTCCTCATTGTTGTCTAGGTTCTCTGGGATTGTGAATTGTAGACTGGTTTTCTTTGCTTTACGTCTAAAACCCACTTATGAGTGAGTACATATGATATTTGCCTTTCTGGGTCTGGGTTACCTCACTCAATATGATGTTTTCTAGATTTATCTATTTGCCTGCAAATTTCAAGATGCCATTATTTTTTTCTGCTATCTTATAAAATAAAACTTGCCATATAAACTGTTTATGCATTTGAGCATTAAAGTTGCATTTTCTCAACTCGTAGGTCAGTACCGTTATGTTGGCCAAATTCTTGTCCATTGAGTTTTCAGAGGCTAAAATAAACTTCTATTTGTACCATGCTCACCAAAGGGCTAATAAAGCTGGCGTGATGCTGACAGTAGAGAAAAATGCATTCTCATCCTGTAGGCCCAGTGAGCTATGAGCTGAGCTCAGATTTTTGTGAGTCATGCTAATTAGACAGAAGGGTCTCAAGAGACTGCTAAATCATGACCCTACCTAAACTGCTTGTCCTCAAGCACAGGGTAATAACATAATGATTCGTGAAAGAAAGGAATTTCTGATCAAATCAGCCTTCTTTTTAAACTTTAGTCTCTCTGCCCATTGCAACTGACTTTGTCCCCAGCTCCAGTTCTAGAAGTTGAGTTTCAGAAGATATTACAATATTAAAGTCCACTGTAATTGATTCCAGTTGTCTTAGCCACAAAAATTGCTTTAAAAAAAGTTTATGAATTTGGTCACATTTTGGTGTCCGCTGCTTTCACTTATTACACATACATTTTTTCCCTGCTTCCAAACAGAACAGTTGGCAAATAATATAGCTTTAAGAATTCATTAGATAAAGAAAAAGTTCTCCACAGGGTGGTTTAAATAACAATTTTCATTTTCCTTACTCTTAGCAGTAAAACATTTTAGATTGTAAACATGCTTAAAGCTACAGAAAGAAAGAAACATTGAAAAAATCCCTCATAATCATTCAACATAATGGTAAGCACAAAGAATGAAATCATGAAATTTGCAGGAAAATATACAGAACTGGATGTCATTATGTTGAATGAGGTAACCCAGACCCAGAAGGTCAAATCCTGCATGTTTTTTTTTTATATGTGGATCTTAGCTACTATTTTAATTTTTATTAAGGTTTTCTTTCTACATAAACATCTACCTTTTTAAAATTAATATGCTCACTGTGTGTGTGTGGTGTTTGTGCATATATGTGTGACTGCATGTGTGTTTGTGTGTGTTTGCATATCTGAATATATAAGCAAGCCTGCAAGGATATGTGTGTGTAGGGAGGTGTATATTCATGTCCACAGCATGTGTGTTTGTGTGTATGTATATGTTTTTGAATGAGTATGTGTCTATGTTTATGTCTGTACTTGTGTGGGTATGCGTTTATGTGTATCTGCATATGTGTGTGGGTTTTTTGTGTGTGTGTATGTGTGTACCTGTCAGTGCCCAAGTGTCAAGGCATGTGTGCAAAGCAGACACCTTACAGAGTCAGCTCTCTCCTTCCTCCAGGTGGGGTGTGGAGAGAAAAAGCAGGTTGTCTGTCCTGGTAGCAGGGCCCTTGCCTGCTAAGCCATACTACAGACATATTTTTGTTTTTAATAAAATTAGAATCAGAAATTTTTGTTTTCTGTGTTTTCTTCTATATTCATTAACCTCTTTCAAAACCATGTCTGAAAACATTCAGTTAAGTACATTTGTAATATCTCATTGACCCTTCTGTAACATATCTAATGTTTAGCTGGTTTCTTCAGGGAATTTCAAAAGTAATTTTCTATACTTGACTAACCATAGTTATTATACAGTCATAATCTAATAATTTGTAAGTTTTATCTAGAATCTCTAAAATTGAAAATTCTCTTTTAGAAGTGAAGAAGAAAGAAAAAGCATTGACTCATAGAATTTGGTTCACAAAACACCAATGTTCACAGTAGAATCTTATTTGTCCAAAGGTTGGTGGTTTAAAGAAAGTGGGTTTTATGCTCTTCCTGCTGAGCTTCAACTTGCTGCAGGAAGCACATGAGCTAGTAGACATTGTGTGTAAAATGATCATGTGAAGGCTTTCCCACAGGGAGGCTTGCAAGCACCATAAACATTTTAATATCTTTGTTTTGTTCCTTTTTGCAAATGATGACAGCAAAGAATGCATAGCCCAATATGGTCCAGTACTTTTATTTCTTACTTCAATTGTTCATTCGTATTAACTCATTAATTAATTTATCTGTGTTCATATTATATGAAAGTATAAGACCAGAAGCTTTGTTGCTTAAAATTTATGACACCTGATCATGTTTCTGGTAAGTGTAAGAGAGAAACTGACTCAATTAAGGGTTACTATATGAATACATGAGATGTTTCAGAGCCATCATCATTGGTACCTGAGGCAACACTGGTTTTAATGGCATCTCACATAGCAATGGTTTTAAAATCTTTCCTCTCTGTGTTTTCTATCTTTCATTTTCTAGATAGTGCCCCATGAACACACACAAAACAACTTTCTTCTTTCTTATTTTTGTGAGGGGGGGGTTGTTGGAGTGGTAATTTCTGGAATTTGCCATCAATTTTAAGTTTGTAGTTGAGAGTCACAGTATAACAATACAGAAGATTTTTATTTAGAATGGTCATTAATATGAACTTAATTCATGGAGACTTACAGTCATTATGTGGTGTAGGAGGTCTTTTTGTATTTCTGTTGCTTTATTGGTTGAATAAAGAGACTGCCTTGGCCTTTTGATGGGGCAGCCCTTAGATAGACAGGGAAAAGAGAACAGAATGCTGGGAGGAAGACACAGAGACAGCGAGACACTGCCATGGAGTCGCCAGAGTCAGACATGCTGGATCTTTCCCGGTAAGAAAAAATAAAGAGTATAGAGAGTGATAAAATAAAGTTAATGCTTTAAAAAAAAAGGATAAAGTCTTTAAAGAGACAGAGTACAAATAGTTATAGATTAAAAAAATAATAAGCCACGTAAAAATGAAAAATTCACAGAGAGCCTGGATTCTGTATATTATTGTGTTTTCTTTAAATTTTTGACTGTAATGGAGCTAAGTACACAGCGACATCTCATTATATGGGCTGCCAAACTAAACCAGCACATATATTATTATAAAGGTATAATGATTTCAAAATTTGGGTCTAAGGATATGATGTTTGAAAAAGAGTTTCTTATTTTGTTTTCACAGAGGATGAGACCCTGTGGATTCCTTCTAGACCAATATGGTATGATAGACCACATCCTCCTAAAAGGTCACTCTGAACACCTTCAAAAATTTACTTCACTCAACTGCCAAATGAGATGAACCTGGCACACAGGATACACCATAAAAGACCTGATTGACAGCACCCCCATACAGCAGAAAGAAGTTTGGATAAAAATAGCTATGTCCATATTCCTAAATATTGTTTATAATTGTTATTTTATATTTAAAGGGGGATATGATATAGATATGAATAATTTGCATTGGTATAAATCTTGATTTATTGATATAAATTTTTTCCGATATTCTTTTATTTTTTTCCATTCAAAAAAAAGAATTTACACTTCCTTCCCTTCTCCCAGTCCCCTCCTGCTCCCCCCATCCCGCTGCTTCCTGAAAAGAGGGCATGGTGCCCAGCCCTGTGGGAAGTCCAAGGCCCTCCCCCCTCCATCCTGTCCTAGGAAGGTGTGCATCTAAATAGACTAGGTTCCCAAAAAGATAATATATGCAGAGGAGATAGGGCTTAGTGTCATTGTTGATGGCTTTTCATTTGCCCTCATTGGCAGCCACATTTAGAGAGTTCAGTTTGATCATAAATTTAAGGTCAATTTTGTTATATATATGTATATTTCTGCTCTTGATTAAGGTATGATGATTGTGTAGTTCATTTAAAAATATAATGTATAATTAGGAAATATAGGTTGTTAATGGATAATCATTAATAATAGTCAATCTTGTAGTCGTGTTAGTTAGATTTTCTAGATATATAGAGATACATTTCAGTTAGATAGGGATTCTTCATATCTTTCAAAGACTAAAGAATATGACATTTAAAATGTTTTAATAACTTTTCATGACAATAAGACACATCTGCTCCTGGCAGCACCAGTCTACTTTAAGAGGAAGATGGGCATCGAAGAGGCTCCTTATGAGTTGGTTAGCCATTTGGGCAAAAAACTGCTCTTGCCTGGACTGTTGCATAAACTGGACATGAAAAACCCGAAGAGAGAGGACTGCTAAACTTGCCTAAAGGTGAGATGATCCTTCAGGGTTTCTGTTTCATAAAAGAGTCTGCAGGATACAAAAGAAAGTGACTAAACTGTCTTTGAATTTTCCTGCTTTATGAAAAAGTCTGCTGGATACTATGGGCCTGCAGGCTTAACATGGATGCCCCAATGGTACAGAGGAACTTTGGGTGACTGTACAGGCAGCAAGATGTCTCTGTCACTTCTAGAGTTTTGGGAGTTGCTTACTTCTCGTTTACTTAGGTAATATTATATCCTTCTGGAGTCTTTGATGGAGTTAAAGAAAAGATAGTTATAATTATAGTTTTCCTTAGTTATGACAAAACATAAAGTGATATAAATATGGTAACTGTAGTTCTGGCTTGATAACTGTTTTGTTATATGTAATTTTACTATGTTAAAGTGAAAGCCTTTCTTTTTTGTTTAAACAGAAAAAGGGGAAATGGTGTAGGGGGTCCTTCTGTATTTCTGTTGCTTTCATTGGTTGAATAAAGAGTCTGCCTTGGTCTTTTGATAGGGCAGCCCTTAGATAGGCGTGGAAAAGAGAACAGAATGCTGGGAGGAAGACACAGAGACAGCGAGACGCTGTGATGGAATCGCCAGAGTCATACATGCTGAATCTTTCCCAGTAAGCCACAATCTCGTGGTAAACACAGATTAATAGAAATGGACTAGTTTAAGATGTGAGAGTTGGCCAAGAAGAGGCTAGATATAATGGGACAGGCAGTAATTTAATTAATACAATTCCTGTGTAATTATTTTGGGGGTTAAGCTAGCTGGGAATGCAGCCTGCTCGCCTCTTACTACAATTATGAAATATTGTGTGTGATAGATTTACAAATACAACTCCTTCTCCATTCCTGTTCCTAATAATACTAATCCTGAGCCAATGAGAATGGATCCTCAAATCCCTAGAGTGATTGGAAAGATCCAGCTCATGCAAGTACTTCTCTCACCCCCACATGTGTGCTATGGTATATGTCCCCCTCCTCTCCAACAAATGAATACTTTTAAAAAGAGATAATCTTATCTTTGTTAGACATTTCTTTTTCATATACAGTGTTGTAAGCAAATACAAAGTTGAATTCACAAGTTTGTAAAGTAGAAGCATAATACTGTAAGAGAAGATATGGCTTTTGACACTGAAAAAACTGATCATCAGCCTGGTAAGTCAAAGCAATGGAAATCTTAGTGTTTAAAGGCTCCAAGTTGCTATGGAGAAAGTTTTTCTTTCTTTAAACACATTTAAGAAGGGAGTTTTTTTTTTTTTAACTTGGTCCTACTGAACTGTTGGACTAGATGATTTTTTATTGTAAGGGGCAATTCTGAACACTGTTTAGAGATAGCAGCTTCCCTGACTGCTTCCCAAATGGTGTCCATAGCAACTCTGCCGCAGTGATGCTCCAAATTAAAATAGACTCTAGTCATCACCAATGTTTATTGTGGGAGGACTGTCTCTGACTGAGACCTGTTGCTTAAAAATGTCTTCTCTTTCTTCCGATCACCATTTCTCTGCTGCATCCATCTCTCTTACATTTTCTTCAAAGACCAAGTAAACATTAGAATTGTCAAACCTGTAGTTTCCTAAAACTGCTTTTCCTTTGGATTGACTCTGTGAAATGGATAGTAAGCTCATAGACAATATGTATCTCAATATTAGTTGATCAAGCAGAACACAAAAAAGAAATGTTTGATGTTTTTCATGAACTTATTAAAATGTGGATGAGCATAGACTGGTATGTTAGTTTTGATGTCTCTAAAATGTGATAATCACACATTAGTTTTTATTCAACTTCAGTTCAAGAGTTGAGAGTCACTTTGGTGAATCCCATATAAATAATACTCTCTACAAAACTGGTTTTTAAACTCTAACCCATTGAAGTTCCCTTTGTGCTTACCTCCATCTTGTTATGAAACATTAGTTCAGTCAACTGTATTCTTTCTTTTTTAATAAATTAGTTAATTTATATAAACATAATTGAAATAATAACATGATTCTATTCATTGATTTCTAGATATAAGAACCTTTATTTCTATACAAAAAGAATTGTGCATTTCTGTGTTGGGGAAAATGTCTAATGTCCAGGCATTAGATACAAGATATAGGGGGCTTTCTATCTCTTTATAGCTAGAGTCAGAATCCATGCTTAAAGAGTGATGGATGTCCTTGTTCTCTTATTTATTTGTCACCAAATAATGGCAGCAGATTGAACAACTAGGCCACAAACTTCATGTGCACTTTAAAAGCTATTTTGTCATTCAAGGATTTGGAGGAAGAGAAAGCGTGTGCAATTGCATGATCTGGAAAAAGGAAAGTGGTCTGAATTCACAAGGGACGGATGTTATGTAATGTCACTGTGAGATGTAGGCTCTTTTGGACATCCTGCTTGAAAGCTTTTTTTGCATCATGAAAAATACATGTTTTCTATCCATTAGTTATCTGTCACTGGGAGGTGTGTGAAGATGGGACCCTGACCCTTCTTTGGTTTTTCTAATAATGGCAAACATTGGAAGATGGGGCTATAACAAATCAGAAAAATTTCTTTATCATTTTACAAACACAGAAGACAGTGAAATCTTTAAGTTTAAGTCTTAAAATTTAATTTGTAATTTGGAAAATAATTGAATTGAAATGATTTCCTTTCTTTTCTAGTAACTTTAGTTTTCCATGTTTTACCTCTGTTTTTAAGATATTAAAAACAGGATATTATGTGGTTTTTCAATCATGTTCTTGGTCAAGGGAATAACAACTGTTTTTTGATTAGAGCATTAGTGACTCAGAGCTTTGTAATCATTCAGGAAAAGTACAGGATTAGTAAGATATGAATTCAGCAGAGGATTAAGCAGAAGCCCAATATTTTGCCAGAGTTGAATAAATTCTGAATCTTGGTGAAGATTGAAAACTATTTGATTAACTCATGTTTATAGAAATTATATTTGGTCCTTGCTGATGTTTCCCAAGTGGATGTATTATTATTTAGTTACATGAATGATCCTTCCACTTAAGCAATCCTGTTTTATTATTTTGTTAGCCAGATTCCAAGTATCTCAGGATTTAAATCTTACCTTTAGTAAGACTGGGTACTAATAACAAACTATCTAAATCCCAATGACCAATATATCTGGGAAGATGAATTAGCAGATTAAATCATGAATACTAGGAAAAAGCACTTCTTTTTATTTCAATTTCATTTCCCCAAATTGAAAGACTTTATTATTATTATTATTGAATTATTTTACAGTACTAAGGATTGAACCCTGGTTTTCCTTTATAACAGCCAAGAACTCTACCACTAAGAAATATTACCAGCTCCCATCATTTTAATTAGTGTTTTTTCAGGGTCTCACTAAAGTGCCTAAGTTAGTCTTGAACTTATTGTATAGCCTATGTGGGCTTTGAGATTACCATTCTCTACCTCAACTTTACAGTAGCTGAGATTATAGAACTCCACCGCCAGGTCTTTTTTATATTTAGGAAAGAATTTTATGATCATCATACTAATTACTTTATTATTTTCTTTACAAAAAATAAAATAAAATGAGAACTATAAAACTGACTCATGTTCCTTTCACAAAGTCATGCTTAGCAAATTGTTCTACATTAATGTATAAATAGAAATTATAAATTCAAACTCTAAATGGTGGTCTTAGTATACAACTCTATTTGTTACCTTCTTTTTAAAAATAATATTTCTTAAATACCACAGATTCTTTCACAGGCTTCCAGTACTAGTCCATGATATATTTGCAGAAATGACTTTCAATAATTTCTTGTTCATGATGTAAGAACTAATGTGTACCCTCTCCTTAAAGGCATGGTAATTCTTTAAAGAGCTGCATAGTTAACCATGTTTTTAACATGAAACGTAGAAAAGCACAAATATTGATTTTTCTCTCCCTGTAAGACTAAAAGAGGTAGTTATTGAGCTGGGCTGAGGAGATCATACTGTTATAATGAAAAGAGGCTCAACTAGTAGGGGGTGTAATGAATGTAAGCCTGAAATAAATGAATCATTATAAAATACACTGTCTCTCTGCAATGAGTCTGCTATATTAAAATATTCTCTGGCATAATGTTGTCTTCTCTCGGATATCTCCTACTGTGAACCTATCCATAATTTCACCAGCACAAATCTTATCCCTGAAGACAGATTCCTAATGAGAGTTAAGGGTTTAATTATTTGCTTTTAATAACTGTGCCTCCCAAATTCAACTTAATGCAGTAGAGACTCTATATGGAAGAATACACCAGAATTATTGGAGGATCAATCAATATTGTAAATTAATTATAATTGCAGTTGGCAATCATAGCTGCAATTACTGATTGATTAATTAGGACAGCTCTTGAAATGCCAGTAAAAATTTAATATCATGTTATATTCAACCTGATAACCATAAACTTCTATAATTACTTTTCAGATTCCATTATTTATGTCATATTTCTCTCTACCATTATCAGATATATTTATTTATTCATATTTTTGTTTTAGCAGGACAAACTTCCATTTTCTTTTGATGAAGGCAATCCATTAAAATATGTTCAAGTTATGGTACTAAAGAAATCTAGTGTCAGTTCCAAGCAAATATTTACAAATTTAGGACATCTACTTGTATTGTGTCTCAGCTCAAGTATGCTTTTTTTGCCAAAATAAATAGGATATGTGCATATTCTACACTTCGAAAGGTAAGTAATGTTGGTGTACTAGATTTAGGTGTGCATAATGTAGGGTTTATTAACCCATTTCTGAAAGCTTCACATAAGAAATTCTCTGCAACCTTCTTTGTTTAACAGCTACAAGAGCAGCAAGAGCCTAATAATATTGGAATCAATCATACAAATCCACACCTTATTGAAATTAGGACAAGACTGATGCAAATGCAGAAAAGGATCTGATTAACTAACAAGTCTGTTTCTTGTTTATGAATCATCAATTAGGTACAACAGATACAAATCATGACCATTTAACTTACAATTCACTCAGTAGTTTTTGAATATTGTGCAAAGTTGTTTGCTACACACTGAATGCAATAAGGAGATTCAGGGGCTTTTTTAGGTTTTGCATAAGTTCAATAAGGGGCATAGACATTAACACAAATATAATCAATATAAGCTTTATGTGTGTAGATGATCAGAAAGGGTAGGATTTCAAAAATAAAAAAAACAATTTATAAAGATTACAAGTTTTGTGGGAATCCTGCTGTGTTAAGTTTATTTTCAAAATATAAGTCCATCAAAATTCCAGTGGCAATGGCCTAAAGTGGTGGCTCATAAGTTAAGATAGCAGTGTGCTCTTCTAGAGGACCAGAGTTCAGTCCTAGTACCCATGGTATGTGACCCATAACGTCCTGGAACTGCAGTTCTGGGGCACTTAATGCCTCTTTCTCCATGACACCTCATGCACATGTGCAAAGTAACACAGTAAATTTATAAACATTTCAATGATGTTCATCACAGTATAAGTAGCAAACTCCAAAAATTCGTAGTAAATCACAGAAGATTCCAGATAGTCATTAACAGTACTAAGCAGAAAGAACAATGCCTAAAAATAAATAAAAATCACAGTGCATGATATCAAATTTTCCTACAGAACCATAGAAACACAAGCAACATGCACCTGAAACAAAATATGTATAAAAAACATTAAAAATAAAAGAGAATGCCAGAAATAAAACCATGTAGCTATCTCATTTTCTATGAGAAGCTAAATTAATACTTGAAGAAAACAAATACTGGTGAAACTGAGAATCTACTTGGAGAAGAAAGAAACTCCATTCCTATCTTCCATCCTGTATAAAAGTAAATACAGAATTTATCATAAATGTTTGTTTAAGATGCAAAGTTTGAATCTTCTAAAGGCAAACACAGAGATAGCACTATAATATCAACACAAGTAATGGATATCTGAATTCAAGTTATAATAAGGAAATAATTCATTCAGGAAGCACTAAGAAATAACAAATGGGATTGCATAAAACTCAGTATCTTCTGCTCCTTAAAGGGAACAATTGGCAGAGAGAAAAGTTAGCCTGCAAAATAGGAAAAGATATGTGCAAGCTAGTTACTTGACAGGAGTCAGTACCCAGAATATGTAAGAAAGATATTGAATAACAAAAGAGCAGGCAAATCAACAAAGAGATGTAAGTTCACAAAAGAATGCAATAAGTACATGAAAAAATGTACACCTTGACGAAATACAAATCAAAGCTACATCAATAGTTAAATCTCACCACAGTGAGAGTGACTTTCATAAATAAATAAAAAAATGTTGGTGAATATGCTAGTGAGACAGAATCTTTATACGCTCATGGTGGTAGTAGGAATTACTGCAGCCAGTTAGAAAATCAGCATCCAAGTTCCTCAAAAACATAAGCCTATATATAATCGAGCTGTACAATTCATGAAATCTCAGTCAGTACACAATAAAGATGCCAGTGTACCAAAACACTACAGCACTATTCAGAACAATCTTGTTATCAAATCTGACATGGCACCCATCAAAGGATGGGTGAATAAAGAAAGTGTAACATCTTTATGTACGTGGAGTTTTATTCATAATGTTATTTGTAGAAAAGTGAGATCACTGTGTTAAATAATATAAGATAGCCATATGTGATGGTTTGAAAAAAAATTAGTACCCAAAAGGTATAGCACTATTAAGAGGTATGGCTTTGTAGGGATGGGTGTGGCCTTGTTACAGGAAGTGTGTCAATGTGGAGGCAGGCTTTGAGGTTGACTGTCTTCTCAAGTGACACCCAGTGAGTCAGTTCATTTTCCTATTGTCTACAAGTTACCATATAGGACACTCGGTTACCTCCTTAGCACCATGTCTGCCCTCCTACTACTATGTTGCACCAAGATGACAATGGAACAAACCTTTGAAAATGTAAGCCACCCCTACTTACTGCTTTTCCTTTATAAGATTTCCCATGGTCATGGTGTCTCTTTACAACAACAGAATTCCTAACCAAAACACCATATAAATACAAATATCAACCCTATTCTCTCATATGAAGAGTCTAGATTTAAAATATAAGAAGCAGACAGTGCTCTTAACTGTTGAGCCATCTCCAAGTAATTTTTATGCATGTATGATAACATCACAATTAATCCACTATATTGTACAATATATTAAATAGAGCACAGTAAAAGATATGAAAGTAGAAAAGAGCCTGTAAATAGAAAAGGGGCTTGGGGTAGGAGGTGAGAGTAGTGAATGAAGGGGCAGTGAATATTGTGGAATATGTTAGATTCCTTTATGATAGAATCACAGTAGAGCCATTGTTTTGTAAAATTAATATATGATGATAAAATCATTTTAATTACCTGCATTTAAAATTGTTTTCAGGTGACAACTGATTCATTATTAAATTGGTCCTGAATGTCTAATATAGCAAATTCTTGACTTCTGATTGTAAATGTTAATAGAGCAAATGTTTCTATCCATGCATGGTCCAAAAAACAGGAGCATCTCATAATTTATATCTAGTATGTTAGCAGAATTAAAACAGAGAGTATAATAAACAAAGCTTCGTGTCCATCTGTGCACCTATGTGATTAAGGCATAGTCAGTATTAAGTAATTAATAGTCTCTTGGCCCCCAGTGCGTTTGCAGCTTTGCAGTGCTGGGCTGTGTAGAAATATTCTTTTTCCTTTTTAAAGAGGTTAATTCAGACTGTGAAGCAAGAGCTGCTGAAAGGCAATAGACATTTATGAAGGTTGCATTACAGTAGAAATTTTGATATCATTGTACATTACATTCATATTAATAGCAAATTACCTTAGCATGAATAATAGCAGTTCACAATGAACACCAACGGAATTAAGCACAATTAGCCTTGTCTTCAAAAGCACTGCCTGCCTCTCAAGAGCTGAATTCTGAAATATGAAGTCTGTAGGCCTAGTACATCCTTAGACATCCCTGAGCTGCCAGATCACTTTTAGCCCTATCATTAAAAGCTCCAGTCTGCTAAGCCATGCAAATTCCTATGCTCCTGAGAGCATAGTAATAGGAGTTATACATTGAGCAAGTACTGCTGATTCAACTCCCATTTCCCTTAATACAAGCTTGGGTAATGTCCATTCAGTCAAGATGTCTTTCAAAAAGAAAAGAAGAGGCTGTTTTGGACCATTATCTTTCTAACAGATAAGAAGTCACAGGCTCCCTGGAAGTGAAGACTTTAGTGGCATAATACTTTAATTTGCAACAATTATAAAACAGTTATTTCTAAGGCAGACTTAATTACATGGAGTAAGCAGTTTGGAAGAACTAAGTTATATCTTGAAGCTTTGGTTTTCATAAAAGAAAGGAGTTTCAAGTAACTCTACCGCCAAATTGCCTGTTGGTGATTCCTCAACCCTTCCATGATGATATAATTTTAAAGCCAAGCAATGATACAACTGGACACTGGATGATCTGGACAGGGATAGTTTTGTGACTATGATACACACATCTAAAATAACTCAAAGTGCTGTCTGGGATCTGTTGAATAAGTTGTACGGCCCTGTCAATAGCCTATCTATCCCAAGGGCCATATGTAACAATGTGAAATATTTTCATGTTGTGATAAATCAAAATTATTTACAGGATTGCTTTACAGTCAAAATCTACTAATGGTTTTAAGGGTGGTGATGGTGATGATGTAGACAATTGGCAAGATGATGACGATGTGTGGGGTGAGGAGGGACACATTTGAGTAAAACTGTTGCACTAAACATTGTATCATTTGAGCCTTGATACATTTGATTAAGGAGGCTTCATTCCCCAGTAGAGAAAACATACATAGCAGATCTTATTTTTTTTTCTGCCAAGGTGAAAGAAGTAGTTAGTCTGTCTATCCAGAAATGGATATAGGTGTATTCTGCTTTCTCCTTATGAGAGTTGAAGGGAAGGATTAGGAAAGGGAATAAGAAGAAAAAGGAAGTGGTTAACTAGGACCAGAAGGAAGAGGAAGAGGAAGGTGAGGAAGAGAAGAGAAAGGGGGAGTTTCCTTTGTTAAAATATTAATTCTTTTATGACTATAAGGCTTTTCTTACCTACTACCCCTATCTTGTTTTGTCCTAATCCAGTTGTAACAGATAAAATGGAGGTCAACAAAAATGGTCTTTGGGGGTCATTGTTCACTTTTACAGTGCTAAGAGAAAGAACAAGCCACAGTACAGTTGACAGTGGATGCAGTAGAACAAAATAATATTATCTTTCAAACCCATAATACAAAATCATAATCACTGTGATATTAAATCAGCATTATTTCACTATTAGTAGTTGTATTGTGGAATGGGGGCAAATAGAAAAGTTTTAATAGGAAATTGTGGTCTCTATATTAACTTTAAAGTTAAAACATCAAAGTGAGTTAAAACCACTACAATTAAGAGAGGTTTGTGACCTCCTTGGTGGATTGATAAAAACACCACATACAAGGATTCCAGATTGTTTGAATGTCTTGTTCACTTTCAATATAATCATTAGACTTCTCTTACCCCCTTTTTTTTGCTAAGTTTCATTCTAAAACATTTTACTAATTTCTCAATATGCTACCCTCTAGATGACTTAGTGTTATCCCTTACTTCTAAATAGACTGCTTTAGAGTAAAAGAGCAAGTGTTCTTACTTGGTCTGTTTATTCTGTCACACTCACTGAGGAACAAATATGCTTTTAAATGAAATTTGCATTGACAGTGTTGTGCTTGACATTACTAATAGATGAGGTTGGCATTTGTCTTTCAAACAACAGATCTCCTCACTCTAATTCTCCCATTTTGTCTTTTTATTAACTTTTGGAGGGGGGGTCAATAGTCCCTTTTTCCTTGCCTTTCATGATCTATAAAATCTTAAATGTTAGTAACAGATTGAGGATAGCTTCAAAGTCAAGCCTGCTCTCATCACTTTCTCTTTCTCTTTCCCAGTGAAGGAAGATTGTTTCTGTAGAGGAGCAGAGTGGAGCAGGGGAAAGAAGTAATTCCCTGAAGATACTGTTTATTAGTCAAGTGTTTCCTGGTCCATATCTCTGAATACACATAGTACGTATGAAAAACAATTTATTCTTTAACTGTTGTGTGCACCTCTGGTATGCTGTAATAGTCAGGGTGTGTTAGATTGTCATGTCACAAAGGCATACAATCTAAAAGATCAAGAGCCCCTGTGACTATTTTTCACATAAAAATCCAGCAACTGTGGCATAACTGGATGTCAACGTGTAGGAGAATGAAATTAGACCCTTATCAGTCACCCTGAACAAAACTCAAGTACAAATGGATTAAAGACCTCAACATAAATCTAACCACACTGAACCTGATAGAAGAAAAAGTGGGAAGTAGCCTGCAGCAAGTGGGCACTGGTGACCAGTTCTTGATTACCATTATAGAAATTTCATCCGATGGATGGAGATAGAGACAGAGACCCACATTCACATCAGAGCAATGGATTGATGCCCCAAGGTGCAGTTGAAGAGCAGAAGGTGGGAGAAGATGAGTTAGGAAGTTAGGACCGTGAGGGGCTGGTCCACCTACTGAGACAGTGTGCCTGAACTAATGGGAGCGCACCAATCCAGCTGGACTGGGACTGAATGAGCATATGATCAAACCAGACTCTCTGAATGTGGCGGCGAAAGTTGGCAGATGGAGAACCCA